>JAVTVY010003069.1:0-35559 GCA_036873755.1 Hanleya hanleyi | reverse complement strand
AAACCGTAACGCTGGGGTCCGGCTGGATATCCAGGCTCTTCTGAACTGTGGGTATAGGCGGGCTCTCCGTCATCGCATCACCAGTGGCGTTCGTTTCCCCGGGCTCATCTTCACTAGGTCTGAACCTCATGGGTGCCTCTTTAGTGGAAAGTTGTCGCTCATACCGTGGTGATGGACTATGAATCAAACGTTGGTGCTGTCTTAACTGACTGGGTCGTTTGAAGAGTTGACCACAACCGTTACAGTGTTCCGTCGCGCCCTCGTGGAATGAGCGTTCGTGGCGCAGTAAATGATCCTCCCGATTGAATGACCGCGCGCAGGTTGTACAAGTATACCGAGCATCGTTGTGGGTGGAGGCCTCGTGGCGTCGTAAATTATCTAGACGAGTAAACTGCTTCTGGCAAGTTGTGCAAGTGAACATCTTGGTGGTTGACAGAGTGTCTGATGAAACGGCCAGGCCGTTTCCCTTTTATAGCACGCTAGCTGGTGATCTATTTTTAGCACACTCAGTTCAACTATCCCCAAGTCGAGGGCCGAGCCGTGACATCTTCGGTAACCTCCGTGTCTCTTCGGGCACCTCCGTGTCTCTTCGGTCACCTCCGTGTCTTTTCGGTGACGTCCGTGACTCTTCGGGCACCTCCGTGTCTCTTCGGTAACCTCCGTGTCTCTTCGGTAACCTCCGTGACATCTTCGGTCATCTCCGTGTCTCTTCGGTCACCTCCGTACCGTCAACGATCAGCATGTAGACATATAGAGTATGTACGGCATGTTATGGTATTCATCAGTGCATGAGTGACGCATTCAGCCAATGGGGGTGGTCGGTCAGCTTGGTAACGAAAAACGTAACATTGGTCACACTCTCCACTGTCCACTTGGTGTTGGGGCGTTGTTGTTGAGCCCATTCCAAGGGATCCACGGTGTCCAGTTTCTCCAGCATCGTCTCTAGCGACGCCCGGTTAATGATGGTAAACGGTTGGTCAAATACCCGGATGTTACTGCTCGGGTAAAAATATCAGGCTTGGTCTGTGTCCTTATGCTGCAGCACATAACCAAACGCCAGATTTAATTTGAAGGACGTAGCTTGGTCATTGAAGATGGCTTCCACGTAGTTGCGTAGACGGGTGAGGTCAGTCAGTCGGAAATTGTAGATATCTTGAATAGGGCGATGACGGTGGAAACAGTGCCGTATCATGGGCCAATGGCGCCGATAGATGTCACTCATTGGATGGTCTTCGTGTAACAGATCGCTAGGAACATTTATGGGTTCGTCCACGAAGTGTACTTTGCCCTCCACGTCGTACAAAATCTGGCCCGAGGTCTTGTCGTCGGAATTTGACTGTTGAATTAGGGCGACATCATGATCGGACCTCGTGCGATGGGTGGGAGTTCCCCCTGTCTCGATATTGATGCCTACAGGCTCTTCTACCTGCAAACGTGGCTGCGGAACAGGGTGTCGTGTGCGTTGGTGTCGCAGCAACTGACGGGTCAGTTTGAAAAGCCGACCACATTCTTCGCATGGACGCTTGGGTACTTCATGGCGTGCACGTGTGTGGCGCTGTAAATGATCCGGGCGCTGAAACGACAGTGTACATATAGTACAGCTATACCGGGCGGTTCCTTCGTGCTTGGTAGCCTCATGGCGGCGCAAGTCGTGCAGACGAGTGAATGATTTCGAGCACGTAGTACAAGTGAACATCTTGGTGGTTGACAGAGTGTCTGATGAAACGGCCAGGCCGCTTCCCTTTTATAGCACGCTAGCTGATATCATGTTCGGGCACCTCCGTGTCTCTTCGGTGATCTCCGTGACATCTTCGGTGACCTCTGTGTCTCTTCGGGCACCTCCGTGACATCTTCGGTGACCTCCGTGACATCTTCGGGCACCTCCGTGTCTCTTCGGCCACCTCCGTGTCTTTTCGGGAAGTGACCGAAGAGACTCGGAAGTGAACGACATTGTGGGAAAAACCCCACAGACAGGTCAGTACATGTGCTATCATGTTCACACTCCATCACCGAAAAGACACGGACTGAAGATGGCGGACCTCGCCCGATGGTGGTGGTGGTGGTGGTGGTGGTGGGAGCTCCCGTGTGGCAGAGCTCTTGGATCGGAGCTCTTGGAGCTCAAAGCGTGTGGAGCTCAGAGATCGGTAGTGACATTTGCATATGACCTCTGTGAGGTCACTTCCGCTTCCGTTCACGTGACCGGAACTGACCTTTGACCCCGGCGCGCAATGGGCACCTCCGTGTCTCTTCGGCCACCTCCGTGTCTTTTCGGGAAGTGACCGAAGAGACTCGGAAGTGAACGACATTGTGGGAAAAACCCCACAGACAGTTCAGTACATGTGCTATCATGTTCACACTCCGTCACCGAAAAGACACGGACTGAAGATGGCGGACCTCGCCCGGTGGTGGTGGTGGTGGTGGTGGGAGCTCCCGTGTGGCAGAGCTCTTGGATCGGAGCTCTTGAAGCTCAAAGCGTGTGGAGCTCAGAGCTCGGAAGTGACATTTGCATATGACCTCTGTGAGATCACTTCCGCTTCCGTTCACGTGACCGGAGCTGGTGGCGCCCCCTAGATTGGAACTCTCCTGTGTTTTCGGTCTCTTTGGGGAGATGACGGGGACTTCCCTATACCTTTATCCTGGAAAAAAGAGCACCAAGAGTTACCTCCCTGGAAAACCGCACTCGAAAAGGGTTATATATACTACTCACACCGATAAGGCTTATTTTCAGCCTACTTTCGGCAACTATATGAGGGAATTTTCCGAAAACAACACCACGTGGTGTCGTCAGCCAATCAGCTACGACGTAACCCAACATCCTCCCCACAGCGCATGCTCCATTTCACAGGCTCGTTTATCATTATTATTAGACCCCCAGCGAGGTGTTTGGTAACCCAAAGGCGTAGACAAGGGGAGGAGGGGGCTTCAATCCTAGAAAGAAAGGTATAAAAGGTATACCTAGACCCGAAGGTTCTGTTTGGTAACTGGTGTAAATATGATATGGAGTTTTTCCTACCATTCCAAACAAGAGCCCAAGGGGCTTCAATATACGCCCGTATATCTGGAATTACATCGGTTCAAATTTCAAGGTTGTTTAATAGCCTTGATTCCAATTGATCTAGCAATCCAGAGAAAGGTCTACAATTTTTTGCTTATGAGAATGTAACATATATCACATCTTATATTGAATGATAAACTAAAATGAGCTTAACTATTGGTAACTAGTTGACCGTGAAGCAAGAGCTGAGAGCTCACATATCCAACACTGAAATCGACAATAGTCAAACACAAGAAAATAGTAGTTTTCCTGCAAATGGATTCCTTTCAGACGAGAGAATTTTTCATGAAGAAGAAAGTGATGAAGTAAATCTTTGTTCTTGAGTTAATAAACAGGTGTGAAGTTCATAAAGGACTCCTCTCCCCGTTAAATTAGTAAATGTATGGTTTTTATTTCACAACAGTTTAACTAAATGAAGCGTTTCAAACATGGGAGACAACTCCACAGGACAATACCATATAAATGCAGGGAAAAGAACTTCGAATATTCCAACAATATTCCAGCACATTTAGTCAGCTAAGCTTGATTCAGATCTGGGGGACTGCGACAGACCTTTGACAAATTGATCTCATATGTATGGCTCCACTTTGCCATGCGATTAAGGTATACTCAAAGTTTGGTACCAATCCATACCTTGAAACTAGAGCTATCGCATGGACAACAAATGTTAATGGATGAATGGACAGAACGCAACATCGCATTACACGACCTCGTCTTCGACAGGCACATGAAAATGTGACTTTTAATGATTTCTTGATTTTGGGGTCACAGTGACCTTGACCTTTGACCTTGACCTCAATTTTGGTACACAACACATCGTCTTCCCTCAATCTATCAATGCCCACAAAAAATCATGATTTTTAATGATTTCCTGATTTTAGGGTCACAGTGACCTTGACCTTTGACCTTGGCCTAAATTTTGGTACATGACAAACCGTCTCCCCTCAATTTCTCAATGGACACAAAAAATCATGATTTTTAACACTTTCACGATTTTGGGGTCACAGTGACCTTGACCTTTGACCTTGACCTACATTTTGGTATGTGACACATTGTGTCCCCTAATGTATCTACTGACACAAAAAATGTTATTTTTTAAAATTTCCTAATTTTGGGGTCAGTGACCTTTGACCTTGACCTAATTTTTGGTATGCATCACTTCATTTCCGCCTATTGAATCCACTCACAAAAAATTAGAAATTTTCAACGATTTCCTGATTTTTCAACCACACTGACCTTTGACCTCTGACCTTGACCTACATTTAATATGCAACACATCGTTCCCCCTAGGGCATCCACTCACCAAAAATTAGAACTGTAGATAGAAAACTGTCAACGATCAATGATTTCCTGATTTTTGGCAACAGTGACCTTTGACCTCTGACCTCGACCTCAATTTCGGTACGCGACACATCATCTCCACCTAGCGTATCCACTCACAAAAAATTGCAACTGTGGATAGAAAACCTTGAGAGATATAGACCGGACACGAACACTTCAGTGATTTCCTGTTTTTTAGGCCCGTGACCTTTGACCTGTGACCTCGACCTTCATTTTGGTACGCGACACATCGTCTCCCCGTAGGGTATCCACTCATCAAAAATTGGAGCTGTGGATAGGAAACTGTCCCAGATATAGACCGGACACGAGAACCGGACAGACGGACAGACGGACGGAAACCGCCATCACATAATACGTCCGCCTTTTGGGCGGGCGTATAAAAAGGACCAGTAAGCTTGCATTTTTGATAAGTCTGGCAACTGCAGCTCGAAAATAGTCCAGTTATCATCCATTAAGAAAAAACATGAATTCCAGAGTGACGGAATTACAAGACACCCATGTTTTCAGTTCTTCTGAACCCCTGTTATTACTCATCCAAGGTAACATTTGTTTTGGAATATCATTTTCCTAACCCTAATACTAAGAACTGTATAGGAGGAGAGGAAAAAAGGGAAATACAATTGTTTTCTACCTGGTCACGTGATCTTCGAATACAGTGTGACGGAAATACCATGAAGTAACCTTCTTATGCATTCGCGACTGCTCGGCTTATTCCGTGAAGTCATAATACCTCGCGTATTAATGGTGTAAGGATTTTACAGCTCTCAGCTGTAAACCGTGATCCGCCGCTCTTGAGGCACATCACATGCTGTAGGATGTGTTTCCCCTCACATAGTCCTCGTTGTATTTCTCTATTATCGGGAGATAAAATATATATATACATATGAAATGGACATTCCCTTGATTCTATCCGGGAAGAATCTCTTCTAATTTGAGGTGTTTCTCTCGGTTTTACCTCTTGAGCTAATTTCCATCAGTGTCCATGGTAACGGAAGTCATACAACTGACCTGCGCTGTTCGGAGTTTCCGCGTGATATTATTCTTTCAACATGGATGCCAATATGGATTCCTAGCAGTACGCGACGAGGTTCTAATGTCCTACATTGTCCGAGATCGTGTCGAGTGCTTCTTATGAAGACGTGTCGGTTACATGTATATTCCATCAAAACTCGAATGTTTCTCATTTCAGGTGAGGTTTTATTCGAATCCTGAGCACTTGGGACTACATTATATCTGATTTCCGTCAAGTGAAGTTTCAAACTGATAAATGTGGTTAAACAAATCTGCGTGACGGAATTACATTTTGGTCCATGCTTTAAGGAGTTGCGATTTTTCCTATTTTACAAGTTTCGATTTTATCCGGTCTATAGAATTCTGAGGACAGACCCGAACACATGAGTTCTATTGTCGTGTACACGGCAAAACACGTATATTCGATTAAATGTGAAAGAGCGATAATGACTGGTCAACAACATGAGCAAACTTGTCCAGGAATGACCTAGCCGAGATTTTGAATTATGTGACGGAATTACATTTTGGTTGCAGATTTCGTGGAATTCATGTTAACGAACCAGATGTCGTCGTTGTTATGAGACATGATACGGAAGTTATTCATATCTGTATCTTTGTAAGCTCAGACAATATATGTTTCATCCGCCGGATGAAGACCGAAAAGAATATGGTAAAGTATCGGATATCGCTCCGCAATAAAGGCGACACACGATTTGCAAGCCAGCTTATGGATGGCAAAGTGTACGGAAATGATCATGCATCATAACAAACAACGCAACAATGACGTTTCAAATGCAGGGGGACAACTTACGCCGAATTATATTGTTTAAAGGTTATACCAAATGATTCTATACTACTTTGCATTAAAACATACCCAGTAGTGTTCCAAACAACAAATTAGTATATTTTTCTTGAATAATGTCGTCGAAGTGGGTTTTAAGACACGAATAGCACACATGTGGGAGAAAACGTATTGGAGCCATGACCTCTGGTGCATGACGTCACAACCTGATTACGATTGCGCCGTGAACGTCATAGTCTATGACGTCGGGTGTTGTTACGAAAGATTCACCCAACTTACTGTGGGAGTTCTAGCGTGATGTCGCTGACATTTTGACGTCACAACAGGCATTTGAGCGAGATCGTAATCAGGTTGTGACGTCAAAGGTCAAGCGGTCACAGCTTTCGCCGTTTTGAAAGGGGCGTGAAATTGTCACACTTTACTGCTGCTATTTCCAGCCTTGGGCAGTTTGAAAACATACAAAAATATGAAACAAGTCTGTATAATCACCTCTACAACAATTTAGCACAAAAAAGTAGCAGGTTTTGAGACCATTTTGTAGAACCTTTAACGTACAGTTGACAAATTGAATTTGGTTTGAAGTTTAGGTTTAGTTCCCAAGCGGTTCTTATATATTCAAATATGTTTTGAGAGGAAGAATAATTTAGCCGTCTGTGAGAATTGAAACCATGATCCTCCAATCCGTGGAGTTGCACTTACCGTCTAAGTTCATTTGCAAACACCTCGCCATCTTTTGTTCTCACCGCGTAAAAAGATGACCCAGGTGGTTACAGGTTACGTCTTAGTTATGCCGGCTCATTTGTAATACTCATAGACCAAGTAGTTATTTCCCCACTACTCAGAACTGGAGCACATTTGAAAAGAGAGGCCTGGAACTCTGGCACACCGGCCCGGCCATGCTAAATGTTGGACTGGTGCCAAGATAGGACTATAACATTGCGGTCCCAAAAAAGTTGGGGGGGGGGGGAGGGGGGTTAAATGTTGGACTAAATGGAGGGGGGTTAAATGTTAAATGTTGGACTAAATGTTGGACTGGTGCCAAGATAGGACTATAACATTGCGTTCCAAAAAAGTGGGTGGGAATGCCCCCCTCCCTCCCCCCAACGCCCCATCCGCACACCGCCCCTCCCCCCTCCCCTCCAACGCCCCATCCCCACACCGCCCCCCCCCCCCATCCATCCGCTCCGCGGCCCATGTATTATAAGCAATTAGTTTTATTGAACAGAAACGCTAATTTAGTATTTACTCTCCGCGAAAGAATAATTTAACCGTGCACGAGAATCGAACCCAGTCGAGTTCCCATCTGAGCTGTGCTGGTTCCTAACACTCTCGTGAATCATCACAATGAACTCTAATAATAAGTATTGCAGTGCACGCGACTGGCAGGACAGTTTGACATAGTCTTAAACTGGGTGAGTGAGTGAATAGAATTTAACGTCGCTTTCAACAATATTTCAGCTTTATCGCGACGAACCAACTGAGCACGGCCAAGGTCGTCAACTGTTCTCTTGGTAAGGCAGCTAACATTGCAAAATCAAGTAAAATTTTCTGCTATGTTTTACCAAAACAGGAGTATGAATGTCCTGTCAACAAATACATTTTTTATACACTGTATTTCGATTAAACTTCTTTTTAGAAATTCCTTTTGGATGTTTAAAGACTATCGCCATGATGGGGTTCATTTTGCCATCCGGAGGCATTGGACAGTACAATTTTGAGCTACAACTTGACAACTGAATTGACAACAATAAGACAGGAATTCCCATTTTCAAGGCCTTCAGCAAAATTTTCTATTTTTCAAGGCCTTGAATTCTAAATGGTCATATTTCAAGGCTTTTCAAATTTATCAAACTCTGACATGAATAAACCTGTAAACATGATGAACAACAAGAGGAGACGTTTGTTACACTTAATTGGTCATGGTAAACCATCCAGTGCTTTAATAAATATATCAAAGCAAAATATATTGCAATAAAATCTTTCAGGAGGACTTCATATAGCAGTTTAAAAATATCACCAGTTGTTCAAGAGATCTTGTAATACATGACAATGATGACACAATGTTGTTTTATATTATAGCACGTACATTTCACAATTTTATACAGGGGATATGGAATGGCTAGAACATTGGTAGATCATTTAGAATCACTACAGGTTCAAAGTTTTGCGTCATTAAATATCTTGAAATATGTCGATGACTGGCATTGTATAAACACAGTGCGCTTGAATTTGCTGACTTTGCTGTAATGGCTTTCACATGTGATGGGAAGGAGAATGTGGATAAATATTTACAAATGACAGTATACCTTGGACTTAAATCAACTTAAATACAAGAATAACTAGCTTCCAGTCAAAATCTTCATGAGAAAAGTATGGTAATAATGCCATGCCAAGACACCCTGTAAAACCAGCTTGGAGGTCTGAAGTACAATGAATGACTGATATTCAGAAATTAGTGCTCTGTGTTTGGACGGAGACGTGATGGCGAATATCTCTGCCCGATTCATTCATTATTTTAATCACTGAAATATTCATTTGAAAGAAAAATTACACTGGTCTAGAATTTGTATCTTCTCTGGCAAAAAGCATCAATATTTACAAGGGACCTGAAATATAAGTCATTATTCCATTGCAATATCGCATAGTCTAAAAAACATCGACCGTGACAACATAAATAAGATCATAAATATATATTAAAATTTCTCCATATAAATGAACAAAATTGACAATGAGAAATTTCGCAAGAGTATGATCAAGGCACCTCATGATTCCACAGGTAACTTTCAACATACTGGTGCATATTCAGTTTTGTACGAGCATGGTACATCATGATATGTAGAATGTGGATGATGATGACAAAATAGAGAGTTTTCATCAAACCTGTCAATGTGCAATGTGTTCTTAGACAATGAATGAAAATGATATTTAAGAAAATATGTGATTGGTCCATACTCACGCATGTCATATTTATCACATGATATCCTGCTTTTTCTATATATGTAGTTCCATTAGAAAAAATACTGGATGGCGATAATATATTTTTTAAAAAAACATACACACACTGATTCCAACATGCAGGAGGTTTCTCTTCAGTTATCTTGAAAAATATATTGCACATGCGATAGACAAGATTATGACCATGTTTAAAATAAGATACAGCAAATAAATCCATGATATATTAAAAAATAAATTTAAGATTTAAAATCTAAACCAAAAATTAACATAAATGTTCTGTAGTTTCATAAATATTAGCAAACTGGCCTTTAATAAATAAAAAAATTCTTTTCAATCTTTTGATATTACTGCAATTCAAAAATATACAGTTTCATGCGTGCTTTAACTCTTTTTTTCAAACAATAAATAAAAATAAATTATACAAATGAAACAGTTACAAACTGTTGTTTGTCAAAGTGTTGTAGTTCACATTGCAAGAAGCCTGGTGGATGCCATCTATTTACAAGATAAAATGGTCTCAAACAACTTAAAATAAAAATATTTTCTTCTGCTCCATGTTCATTTTTATTAGTAAACATGTTGGAACTTTGTTAACCTACTTGAACATCACATCCTTGACCCTGCCAGTACGAGGATGAGATCAAAGTGGGTTAAATACAATCCAGTCAGGTTATAGACAGAAAAGAATGAACTAGACAAGATCTTTGTTCCCACTATCGAGTCACTCATAGCAAGAGTTGTTTCCCTTTGACCATTTCTGCACTTGGTCAGGAATACATCCACAACCTGATTGGTGCTATATACAAATACATTAAAACTATAACAATATAAAAATACTTGTCAGCACAACAGCTTTGAGTTCAACCAACTGGGTGTGACCAAGTTTCAGAGGCACTGAAAAGCATACACATAGCGACTGTATAAAAACAGCATTTAAACATTTCAATCCACAGAAAAATATGCCACTTCTGATATACATAGAGAGAGCGAGCATCAGAACCATGAATACTTTAGTCGGTCAGTCACTCTGAGATCAATTCCCCCTGAAACAGCAGGGGTCTCTGGAGGCTATTTTTTTCAACATGAAATCTGGCATTTTTCTGAAAATGTTGGTACCATTAACATGATGGAAATGCATACAATTCAAATCTAAAATCTGATATTTACAAGGTTTATATACCTCCATGGATTTGCGTTATTGTTGTTTTTGCTGCCATTAAGAAAATCATCACTTTGGCATTCAACTTGGTAAGCACCTTGAAATGGAGGGAAGGGGACATATTACAAGAGCTATTTACATTGGTCAAATAAAACTAGCAAGTTATGGTGACCAGGACAAAATGCCAGTCAACTTCACACTTATCTACGGAGATCATGTTTTTACCACTTTTTTCTACCAAATACACATGGCAGTGAATAGCACCCATAATTAAGTACTTCTTTATCATGGCAAGTCTGAAGCAAATGCAAGAACAACTTATGTGGTTTCAGTAACTGCTCAGTGAATAAGCAACTACATAGGTGGGTTGAGTAAAATTCAGGCAGCGATGGTGGGACTGGAAGAGGACTCACGAACCCAGTGATATCGGTTCTTCACGATGGGTCGGTAATATGTGGTCCCGTCACTACTGTTCCCTTGCACATGTTGAAATGTTGGTGATAGACTGTTGTGATGGTAACTCTGTTTTGTAAAGCTCGGTACATTGTACTGTTGTTTCTGTGGGTGGTGATAGTGGTAACGATTATTAACGTACTGAGCCTGCTGGTTACGATTCTGGTAATTATTCTGCTGTTTTAAGTAGACCCGTTTGTCACGGATGTCCTTGAAGTAGTAATGATACTGGTCATTCAAATCGTCTTCAATCCATAACTGGTCATCTTGAACCTCCTTGTCGTCGTGAATGTCATAGTAACCTTTTTCCACCCACTCACTGGTCAGTGAGTAGGACTTTGTGTGATGAGGTGTGTGCTTCTTGTTGATCCGTGTTGAGACGTATTTCAAGTTCTTCACCTCATCATCTGCATATTTTTCCATCATACCAGTAATGTCCAGAGTCAAAGCGTTGTTTTCTGAGTGACCCTCCTTGAACGATGCCACAAGGCATTGGTTACACTTGTGCTCACCTAGCCTAAAACATGTAAGGGTAAATTTTAGTTGATGAAATACTGATATCAAAAGTAGTAGTACTCAACAGTTCATTACTGATGAGAAACTGCACAGTACGTTTCTTTGTCTGCAATATTCTCCACTAAATGTTGTCTTCAAAGGATTTGTGAGGTTTTCATGTGAAAAACTCTTTTGTATGTGATGGTTAGACTGTTTTTTTTTTCATACATACTGAAATATCAGCCTGGGAAAAATTATGATGGTCAGCTGCATAGAAATTAATTTATGGTGACATCAAAATGTGCTCCCTGGTTTGGTATTTTGAGGCATTTATAGGAAGGATTTTCTCTTGTAACAAAAATATAACACCTCCAACCAAAATTAAACAAGATATTAGGAAGTTTTATCATTTGAAAGTATCAAGTTTGATTTGGATTTGGGGTGTCATAAGTGAATAGGTTTTTCTCCTTATAAATGCCTCAAAAATAACAAAATAGACCAGGTAGCACATTTTGATGTCACCATAAATTACTTTTTTAGGCAACTGACCACTGTAGTATTCCCCAGGCTGACATTTCAATGTGTATTCTTGGCTTTGCATGTTTCGGAGTGGAAAAAGAATATCAGCTTTAATTATTATCGTGAAAGTTTTTCACATGTAAACATCACAATAGATATCATTGTCTCAGTTTTACTGGCTGCCCCATTTCATAATAAGTCAATGTCTGACCATAATCGTATTGTATTGGCAAGAAAGGAGCGAGTCCCAGCTGTCCTCATTACACAATCTGATCAACAATGCTAGTATGATCCACCCGTGTTCAGGAAAAACCAGTCCTTCAACAAAGGGTTACACCTGGCCTCGACTTAATGGGATGGATATCCTAGTTCCAGATCAAATGCCATTTTACAAATAACCCTGCTCCTCCTCCCGGGAGCAAGCTAGATGACTGGTGCCAGGTTTGGTCTATAACAGGCTCCCACAATGGGACATGATATCCTAGTTGGAGAGAATCCATCTTCTGAATGGTCAGTCTGAACCAATGACACAGTTCTACAAAAGTTGCATGTCAGGACTATGCAAGACTATGTTTCTTGAGATACAGCTTCCTTTGAATATATTAGAGTTTGGCGTCAAGAGCAATCAAAACTAGCAAGTTGAATGGACTCACCTGCAGCTGACCTCTCCTGGATCAACCCAGATCGTAACTTCTACAGGTACACACAGATCCTCCTTGTCTAGATTACATTCTGATGCTATCTTTCGAAGCACAGGATCCAGATGCTGGTTGATGTTCAGACGAATAGATCTGTAGCCTTGACCTTTCATGGGCTTGTCCACATACCAGTGATTCTTGAAACGTTCAACGAGGATGGCTGAGAGGGAGTCAGAAACTTCACCCATTTTATCCTTTGACAATCCGGCTTTCTCTCGTAGCAGTCTGGTAATAAACACCACAGCGGCAGCAATTTCCTCCCTCATGGTTATGACTGGTCAGATTTACTAGTAAAATCTCCAGCAATGCTTTATTCAGACCAGTGTAGTAATAAATCCTTGATAGAAGTCTTATCATAAATCTGTAAAGAAATAATGGCAATAGATAAAATATCAGTAGGCCTACATATGAAACTTGGACACTATTGCTGATAGCGGTAAGTGTCATATTATTGTATTTCAAATAGATTTGGAAGAGTGAGTGAGTGAATAGAATTTAACGTCGCTTCCAACAATATTTCAGCTATATCACGACGAACCAACTAAGCACCACCCAGCCCAGTTGTGTTCCTGCTACTTCAAAGAAGAAATCTTTGAAGCAGCATGGAACCATACACCCTCCATCCACCCTATAAAACACGGAGGACAGCGCACAAGACAGACAGGATGCTTACATGGTGCAATAAAGACAAACTGATATTACAGTGCTAGACATTACATTATCGAGTTCCTGCTGCTTCTCAGCAAAATTCAATGAAGCAACAGGACCCTGAACCCACCCAACCACACGCTAGATTTGGAAGAACTAAATTTTACTAAATTTCTACATGCATAATATACTTTGATGATCAAATAAATAAATTGGGAACAAAAAACATTGAATAAATTTACACATAAAGTAAACACACGTTAGACCTACACATCTTACAGAGGGTGCTCCTAGATGAAAAGGAGGGATTTCCGAAACAATAACAATATAGGCCTATATCATGTGTAGGCCTATATCAGACCATGTACAACTTAGCAATGAACGATAATAATAATTTGCATCATCCACATACATGTACCTTTTCAGAAACAGTTCACAAGGAAGTGAGACAGATCAAGCTATATGCAATCCTGTATGAATCATGGCCAAGGTTATTCAACTTACTTCATACTAATGTGTAACCTACTCTCCAAGAGTGGTCTGATATAAATGCCTATTCTAACCAATCCATGCCAGATATTTATAAGATTCTGTGTCCAGCTGTCAAACCTTGCACATGCCCTGAAGGTAAACTGTTAATAGACCCTGCAGGAGCACATCAATGCAGTAACAAGAACAAAGCTGTAACCCCTGTGGTTAACCCACATTGCAGTTAACTCTAGACAATGAAGACTGCCCTACCATACCTCAACTCTGAACAATCACCTGCCTAAATATTTAACAACATGCAAGCCATTCATCTTTGGCATTGGGACTATTCTTCAAGAGTCTACATGTTTCTAACACACATTTCAAATAACCTTGTCAGTTTTGTTTATACAGTTCTGTAAGTGTGAGCTCAGTACTAACAGTTTCATGTGTAAATGTGAACAACATACAAGTACATGTATGGGCAAGATGACATTTGCATAGACTCACAAATACCCACATTATCATTCAGTCGGCATGTTCAATGAAAGAAATAACAAGCTTGGATTATTTTCACAATCTGAGAGTTAAACAAACTGCAAGTGCAAGCTTACAACCATTATAACACCTTACTAATTGACCAAAGGCTTGTCAGAGTGTATGTTTTGGAAACATTCATTTCTTCTTACTTTTGCCCAGAGATTAATGCATCCATCCACGCCTTTGATTGTCTCCGTTAGAAATGGTGTGCTTTTGATCTCCCCACTGAAAATTATGCCTAATCACTAACTTTCTTTAGCTTTATGCGGACCCGTGATAACTATGATAGATATACAGCACACAATGACAGCAATTCCACCAAAATGATCATGGCAATTGTCTTCAAGACAGACCAATTGTTAACCCAACAAACAACACTAGCATACTGTGACCATCTGTCAGTAAGTCTCTGTATGTATAACCTATTAGTACTTACACAATAGCAATATCACAGTACATTATCACCCCCTTCCCTGTTCTTTCTTTGATTTGTAAAATCTGTCAACTATAAACCCCACAATCTTGCCATATTGCCACATGTTGCCATTGACACAAGTTTTTGAAGTATGAAGGGGGCTCCACACATATAAAAAGCAATCTCTCACCTCAGATATATAGTGATAGCCAGGGACCCATTCACTGGACAAGCAAGTTAAAATTTGGACATGAAAAAAATGTAAAATTTAACAAGAGAATAAACAAAATGGTACCATTATGCCAATAGTCCGTCCAAATCAGACAAAATGTGATTATTTTTTTACCAGGCAGTCTGTAAATTCTGGCTGGGGGTACAGACAATTGCCCTTCTGGTCATTTGCCCAACCTGACAATTGCTCTTAGCCTATTTGCCCACCCTGACATTTGCCCAACCCATTTCTTCCCCAATCAACTGTGAAACGAAGCAATATGAGTTGTCTCCCTTGTCAAATGTTCACATGACGTTAACAGGAAAAATAATAATAAACAGCAAAACAACTCATAATTATTTTAATTTCAGGATTTGGATAACTTCCTCCATTGTCGTTATATTTAGTAAGGTTCGTCAACTGACTGCAAAAATTTGTTCACTAATCCCTTCAAATAATAAACAGTCCCTATTTTTTTTTTTTAATAAAGATATATAAGATCATGTTGCCTACATTGGTAAGGCAACTGCACCGTTCAAGTGTTTCAGATTTTGAATTGAATGTTACGGAAAATGTTCCTTGAAGCGATGATGTAAGAGGGAACAGGCCTTGCGATTTGAGGCGCGCGATCGCGCACGCGCACCATAACGCGTCTGAAGAGGCACTGATGTCAAATTTTGATGCGAATCCTTTGCGTGAAGATTCGCCTGACAGGGCATTCGGGCAAATCGAAACGGATTCGCGTAGAATTGAACGTAAAATTAAACGCCAAACTTACAATTGAGCCCCGTTCGCCGATCGTCAACACACATGCTGTCGAAAACTGGGCCCTATATCATCTATCTATTGCCATGTGCCAGTCCTAGTCTATATGTTCACTGATCGGTCGAGCGTTTTCATTGGCTCGTTCACGGCAGCCCACCAATCGCTGTCATTAAAACAAGTGTCACGGGCCAACTCCCGCTTGGCAATTGGCGGTGAAATGGCTACCGACACAGAGCCTAAAAAAGTGGAAACAAATTAGAAAAACGGCCCTGTGTCAGTGGAAAAATAGCTTGAGGGATAACTTTGCATTCCATTTTAACGATGCGGGCGATAAGGTGGTACGGGCATTTTGCAAAGTGTGTCAGAAACACTGCGATCAACTAAACACTGTGCATAGATGCAAAACAGTAGCCGACGTCAGTTACGACAAAAACGAAACTAGTTACCTGCTGAAGCCAAACTTGGTTAGACACGTGGAAATTGAAACTGATTCAGACATTCCGGATTTCTGTTACTGAAGGCAAGTGGAATGGATCGAACGATTGAAGTGATGATGATATTGACGATGTAAAATTTGCCATGTGCCAGTCAGAGTCAGTTTGTTTTACAATTTGTGGTTTTTCAGAGTTTTATTTCTATTTTGCCAATCTTGTTTTCAGCCTTTGTCTCCGGCTCATTAACTGATTGTGTTAATTTTAAATACCAAACTAGAGCCTATAGGCTTTGGGATGTAATCTATGGCTGGGTCAACTTATCATTTTAATAAAACATTGTTTATAAGTAGATTCGATTATTAATCAATTATTTTTAGGATGAGACTTTCTTGGTAAAGCACAGAAACTAGTGCTGGATGGGCCGACCCCTTGGGGGTTCGAACCTGGGCTCTCAGACTTTGGCACCAAATTGCCAGCAGTAAATTCAAGCGCCCTAAACCACTCGGCCACCTCAGCTCTTGTTTTTGCAGCTGCGTTTAAGCCTATATTGCACGACAATAGCGTGAAGAACATGTATTTAGTCCTGGGGCCCCAGTAGAATTTACTTATATCAAGATTTTCAATCTTTTCCACGGGTTACAACAGCAGCATGTTAGTCTTTGGTTCTTCAACCGGAGCCAGTGAGCGCGTCACGGGGCTTTGTTTACACTCCACTCGAAAGTAGGCCACTCAGTCATGAGACCGTGGAGTTGTGTATCAATGAAGGGTGGTCAGTGAAGATTTTGTGACAAAAGGCATTTTTGTTGCCGCTGATTGATCCGAACTGAAATTTTTCGTGGCATAGCTAATTTCTAAACTACCCCTGTTATGTCAGCAGGGGTCCAATATACAGACATAACAGCCATAAGTTTTAAGGCTAATGAAATTTAATACATGACTCCACAATCTTGCCATATTAGGTAAACTGGGTCTTATCAAGAGCGAGGCTCTGTGTCAGTGGAACGTAAACACTGGCGAGAAAGCACGTGGCCCAGGCTAATAGGCATAAATACACGACTCCACAATCTCGCCCTATTAGGTAAACGGGGTCATATCCAGAGCGAGGCTCTGGGTCAGTGGAACGTAAACACTGGCGAGAAAGCACGTGGCCCAGGCTAATCAAACATGCCGAAAGGTGCAAATAATGGCTCAAGTAAAGGAAAAGGCAAGGGTAACTTCTCGAGGACCCCGAAGACGGCCATAACCTGGCTGACATGTCCCATGAAAAAATTATTTTATGGTCGCTGCTGGCACTCAAAAATTACCTCGAAATTCGAGGGAAGTCTGCAGACGGATCGTTTGAGGAGTTGGTGGCAAGGCAATTATAAATATAACTAGATGTAACTGTTATCCTAAGGGATAACTGAGATACCCCCCGTCCTGCAAGACACAAGTCTCCCGTTCCGAGTAATATTTCAGTACAGTATAAATAAAACCCAAGGATAGGAAGGGCAATAACTGTGTAATAAATGTGTGAATCGCACGGTAAATGTATTAAAATAGAAGCAAAATTTTAGGAGTATTAGTCCGGACAAAATTGTATCCACAGGATTGAGAAGCCGATCCTGTACCCCTCCTCCAGCTGCTTGCTGATCAGGTTATCAGCACTCATTACATGAATATTGAAGAAATTTGGTAATTTTGACCAAATATTTCAGGTCATACAAGAGATGCACATCTTCAAACCATATTAAACATGTGTATAAAGTTTCAGAAACATCCAGTAATAACTGTGTGACTAGTTAATTACACAAGAACATGCTCTACATATTGGAATATATGCAGAAAATCGACAAAGTCCAAGTCTGGGTAAAGAAGGCCTGGTAATTTTGACCAAATATTTCAGGTCATAAATAAGAGATGCACATCTTCAAACCATATTAAACATGTGTACAAAGTTTCAGAAACATCCAGTAATAACTGTGTGACTAGTTAATTACACAAGAACATGCTCTATATATTGGAATATATGCAGAAAATCGACAAAGTCCAAGTCCGGGTAAGTTTGACAAAAATTAATATTTCATGTCACAAATAGGAGATGCAAATCTTCAAACATGTCTACAAAGTTTCAGATCCTTCTGATAAAAATAGTAGGAGTAGTTGATAGCACTAGAAACTTGTCTTTACATGGGAATAGATCCTGAAAATGGCAAAGTCCTATAAAGTTCAAAACGTCATAAATATGTCAAAAATTATAATTTCGCCTTGTAAATAGGACATGCACATCTTCAAACCATACATATGTAAAGTTTCATTAAAATAGAAGGAAAATCTTAGGAGGATTAGTCCGGACAAAATTGTGTGATCTTGAAAATGGCAAAAAGTCCTATAAAGTTCAAAACGTCATAAATATGTCAAAAATAAAATTTTCGCCTTGTAAATAGGACATGCACATCTTCAAACCATAAGTAACACATATGTAAAGTTTCATTAAAATAGAAGCAAAATCTTATGAGTAGTCCGGAAAAAATTGTGTCTACAGACAGACAGACAGACGGACGGACGGACAAGCCGATTCCAGTATACCCTCCACCTAACTTCGTTGTGGGGGGGGGGGGGTATAATAAATACTATGCTATCAGATTATATAGACTCATGACTACTTCTTACTGTGTAAAATGAATTCTCTACGCCCACTAAACTTTAGTACTGGTAATACTAGGAGAAATGGCATATTCGGTTGAATATCTGTTTGATTTCTCTCAACCTTATGGGAATATAATTTTTTGTTAAATATTTAATTTTTTGTATTGTTATTTTTGGTTTCCAGTTTTACATTAGGTATTCTCATGGTTATACTGGTAGATTATTGTTGTTGCTTCATGGTGTAGTGGAGGGTAGTAGCCTAGCTATATACTGCTTTCATAGCCCGAAAACATCGGCTAAGGAGTCTATTTTTTTTTTTTGGTTGTTGTTGCTGACCCCTTAGCCTGAATCACTTATACAGACCGAAAAGGAAAAAAATAAATAAGACGTCAGTCGCTCGAGATCTTTAACTGCACACGGCGTGGGGAATTGAGACAGAGGCACAAAAAGCATTTTATCGAATAAATAATATGATTTGGCATCTCCAGCACTATGACAACCACCTAATGACTCCTTTAATTAGATGGAATCTGCCATCAAACACGGATTTTATCATTTTGCCGTTGTGTTTTTTTCGCCATAGTTTACAAGGACATGCGCAGAATGGGGTTGACCTTTTGACTCACGTCATCAAGAACCAATAGCGACGTGTGTTTATTCACGTGATCAGAAAGGTCACGAGATCAAGGTCATATTCTCACAAGATGTCAGAAAGGAGCGAAAACGTTAAAATCAATGGAAGTTTTTTCTCACACATTTGATCACATTTTGTCAGCATCAAAACAGTCATGAGATATGGTACATGGTTAAAGAAGCTCAGGTCGGTCAGACTGTATCAAATTGGCATCTTTTTTCTCTCCCGTTTCGTTATTTTCGTCAGCGAAAAGCCGCTTTTCGCGCATAAATTTTTATCGCTAAAATTTAACCTAGGCGCGATCTGGGCTGTGATAGGAATGCCACGCCCCCTTACCTATATTCACCTATCACAGCCAGAGTTTCTGGGTTAACTGCTTTCACTAATATTAGAGTGTACTGTATATAGCCACACAATCACTAACACTGTCTTGTTTAGTATATATTTGAGTGCAAAAAGAGCCTATGGGCTTTAATGAGATCTGGTAGCTGGGTTATTGGGGGATAAGTTTGTAATGAAATAAACGCACAATTATATATTTAATTTCAAGTTAGGCACAGGTGGCACCAGGCACGAATGTATGTGGCTAAAACGCAATCACAAGTTACATCCTGTGACAAGGTATATGAAGGGCCGTTCGCGCCATAAACCCATCCTTACGTTTAAAAATTGTAAAGCTTTAAAAAGTTTAAACGTTTAAACTTGAGCCAACCAATCAGATGTTATGAACTGACATTTTTCTGTTAAAAAGCAAACGTTTCCAGTTGTAAATTCGCGACTTCAGACGTTTCCTGTCAAAAGAAAAATTCGGTCTTTTAAAGGTTTCCGGTTAAAAGGATAACGTTTCCGGTTGTGATCGTCCAATCAGATTTTTTATTTGGGCTGCGTGTATTCCAACATCTACACCAACACGTGCAAATCTCCACTGGCAAACGTTTCCGGTATGTAGTGTATTTTAACCAATGAAAACCGTTCTTACAAATTAGGTTTTGGAGAACATCTTTGGCACCGGGACAATTTGGGCAGGACATGATGCACGGTGGGCATGAGGAATACAATATGCGCGAATATTTGTAAGGGTTATTTTGATTGGTTCAAACAGACTACATAGCGGAAAGGTTTTGCCAGTGGACACGTGTTGATGTTGAGGTTAGAACATACGCGGCAGCGATACAAAATCTGACTAGACGATCACAACCGATAACGATTTCCCTTAAACCGGAAACGTTTAAAAGTCTCGAATATTACTACTGGAAACGTTTGCCTTTTGACAGGAAACGTCTAAAGTATTGGACGTTACAACAGCAAACGTTGTTGGACAGGAAATGTCCTCCAACTGTCAATTCATGACATCTGATTGGTTGGTACAAGTTAAACGTTTAAATTTGTTAAACGTTTGGATTTATGGCGCGAACGGCCCTTCTTAAAAGGTACCGACAAAACGAAGTTGAACATACCAAAGAAAGGCAGTCCTAGGATAAAAGTAATCCACTTCTGGAATGGAGCCGGGGGCAATACAGAATATTATATTAAAATGGCTTCCATTTTCGGAGTCACTTTTATCGTAGTTTATGGGAAATTGATCTGTGAAAGGTAGTCCTAGGTAGTCCTGTGAAAGGTAGTCCTATAATGAGGGAAGTTGCACACGTTACGCTAACCATGTGTTACCCAATTAATTTCCGTCCAATTAGACACTACAGTAGGTGCTCATCCAATCTTGACTCAACCAAAATAGCTGAATTTTGCTCTTTATCTTGATACATAATTCCTCCAATACGTCAGTTCGGGATTCCAGATGAACACCATTACCACCATGTTAATTTAACCAGCATAAAGAAAGCAATATGATACCTTCTTTAACATGGTATTGTTGGTGTTGCGTTTTAACTGCAAACTGACCTGTTGAGAATTCGATGGAAAAAGGGGCCAGTGGAATGAAGTCTAGGGGATTAAGGTTAGTTTGTACAGAACATACATGCACCTAGGGGTAAATAGAGATTGATTTAGTGTTATGAGTGAGAAGGGCTGGACATCAAGGTTGATGATGGTTATGTCACAAGTTAGGATAAGACAAGACATGTATTACACATTCTGGATATCCCAGGTTGACTGGTGGAGTACAAGATAGGAAAAAATTATAAGATATGTTACAGCTTGCTCTTGTGAGAAAAGCAAACAGTGGCCTGCAAAGGTGATAATGAGACAATGGTAGCCAGGTTGGCTGCTATGGTAGAGCATGTCTCACATATACACCTAACCAGCTAAACTGTATAATTTTCTCAGCAGAGTCCAAGCTTTGGTAAAGTGACGATACCAGTCTGCCATACTTTAGAGCGTATTAATCTCATATTTTGTGGGAAAACAATGAACAGAGTAATATGTAATGCAGATAAGGGATCAAATATATGCCAAGTGACTATTAGTGACTAAATATAGACATACAAAAGCCTTTCAACCACTAAGGATCCCCAAAACTCATCTCTGTGGAACTACTTTCATGCAGCGTAAGACTATCCCGTGAGTCGGTTTGCACTTTTGTCCATTCCCTACAGCATTCTAAGAGCCTCTGGCTGACGCCAGATCTCAAAAATGTATAAATATTTTTATTTTAAATATACATATATTCTGGTGATTAAATGTCGTATCAATTGATTATTGTGGTTAGAACTATATCATATACATATGCGTATACAACAACAACACCACGATAAACAGTGATGAAAAAGTCTTATTTTCACTCTGAGTAGCTTATTGTAATGATTTCTAGACAAAGAGATTACTTCTGGTAACATCAAAGAAGAAAACGTCGCATGTACGAGTCCAAGAGATTTTTAATCTTGTACACAACAGCTATTTAAAATACCTCGATTCTCCCACCTCAGCAAGGCTGTAGCGCGCCACGTGGCTTTGTTTACGTTCCACTCGAAAGTAGGTCACTCAGCCGCGGAACCGTGGAGTCGTGATTTAAGCTCCAACAAAACACCCACGGAGCCTCCCATGCTTCGTCTACGGCTTTCGAAGAATAAAACTAAATACGACTTGTTGAGCCTCGGCGAAGAGGTCAACGAGTAATGTGTTTTTACCATATAAAATCCTTGCATTGTTCCAGTTCATTCCGGGCAAAAAAAGACTAACAAAAGAACAATACCCGAGAAACGTAGATGCTTAACCTTTCACCTTTAGAATATGAATAACTGTGAAAACAGATCAACAGGGGCTGATGTTTGGGGTCCACCTCTAACGCCAAAAAAGGACAGCACGTGGACAGTCAGTCAGCTGATTAACCATTCGCAACTTCTCGGGGATCTCCGGTTTGAGATGTCCCTCGAAGGCCATTGACGCCATATTGGACTAGAGCGTGGTCACGTGTGTTTCGGTCTGTCAGGGAACTGTCAGTGACGTCACGGGAATTATATCTTGCCAATACGTGGCGTGTGTACCATTTAAACTGATGGTTTTCTATTGAAACGTGCTTCGAATGAAAAGAATAAACAGTTTTTAGAATATCTGACGTAAATCAGAGACTCGCAGGGAAATATTTGCTGGTCGGGGATGAAGGCTTCCGCGAGAGTGATTGGGCTTCGGAGCCATGCGTATTAAACCGTTCCGGCGCGTCACATCTGGAGATTCATAGGAAATTCATGTTGTCGTCCCCGAGCGTAGAATCGTTCCCCTTCGTAGATTTCCGCTCGGGAGTTCCGAATGCTGATTAACTGGTCGAGCATCTACCCCGAACAACACGCGTGAATTCCATTCAGCGATTGGACGACCACAACTGCGCACGTGATGAGCATGCAAGCACACACCCGAGATCAGGGGTTCATAGAAGTCGATTTCTTGGGTACCTGCGCCAGAAAAATTGAGTTTTCAGGACAACAAAATTGAATCTTTGGAAATTTGAAATTGAATATATTTTAATTTTACCATCCCTAATGCAATTCAGTTTATATAAAGCGAACACCTGAATGTATACGACTTAAATTTTAGGTCCTGAATTGTTTGAAGAATGTTTTTCTTCTGGAGACTTCAGTGTTTCCAACAACATGATAATTCATTGTTAGTTTGAAAAAAAAGAGAGAAAAAAAACATATGCAGAGTATCCTCGACAGTTTGCGTGAACGAAACGATCATTCGTGTGTCGGTTACGCAAATCCGAAATGGCCAGAATGAAAAGTCGGTCAGATGAAACTAAAGTTCCAACCTCTTCTCTGAAAACTTTTACCACATGGCGTGTGTCTTTCAGCATACCAAATTACTGAGCTGGTGTAACTTGACTACAATTGTTTTAGAAGCGACACTAAAGTCAATTTGCACTGGAATGGGACGGGTCGTTTAAACTCTTGACCTTGAACTTGCAAATTCCCGCCAAGTTTGTTTCATAAAATTTGTTTACGATATATTTTACTACGATGATTTCATTGGCTGAGAACAGTCAGCGGGTCGCGAATTGACTTTTCTGGGGCGAGCACATGATCTTATTGTGTTACGCAAAATAGACTCGTCCATGCCTAGCCCGCACGTGTACTCTATGCTACCAAACCCCCAACCCTCTACTGTCTTTTTCTTACCATACTTGCGGTTTGGCTAACTGTCAAAGCTTTCACTTTCACCAGGGGCGTGGATTTCCCGCGGTTAAACTGACCCAGATTTCTCGCTTGCAGCGTGTTCAGCAGGGCCGATTCCCGCAGTAAATTGCGAGGGCTGCTGATCGAAGGTCAGCTATATAAATTTAATTTCCGTGAAATATTGAATATATAACTCTCCAAAAAGAACAAACATTGAATATTTTCAGCGTGAAATTGAGTTTTTTATTCAATTTAGGGGCCGAATACCGACCCCTAGATACGACGTGTATGAACCCCTTGAGATACGAACGTTTTGACACCCAAAAGTCATCCGTACGACAGGGTCAGGATTCAAGTATCTTTATTATCAGTGATTATGGCAAAGCATTTTCTTGGTGTAGATGACGAAGGACCTACTAATATGATATGATCCAAATAGTGTGCGGGGGACACAGGTTGTGAAAGACGCATCTTTGTTTACAAGACAATGCTTCTCTTGAGATTTTTGCTCGAATAAACAACACTCCGTATTCTTCTTACATTAATGAAACATTATCGTGAGCGTGTCGTGGCTGAAGTAGTTAGAGTGTTTGACTCTGACCCGGAGTGCTACAGCTGGCGTGGGTTGGCCCCTCGCCAGTGACCGCTTACATATATACTCGCCTATTCACAAGGCGCTGGACTGATTCGGTATCCAGGGTAATATGGACTGATGGTGGAACTAGTTGCTACGCTAGACCTTCGCCAGCGGAGGCACTTGGGGAATAAAATACTTGTGTGTCTTTCAGTGACCGCTATATAAATCCACTCAGAGTAGTACATCGCATACACCGCTAGGAAGCTCACATGGTTAGACTATCACAGCACTTTCAGGATAGTAGTTCGTCCAATTGTAGAATTGTATAAATGTTCACTTCACAGCACGATAGTTGAGCTATAAATGTCGAGTGGTTCCAATTGATTGTATATTAATATGTACTCCTATACGGAGGTGCTCCTATATAGAGGAGGGATTTACCAACTGAACTGAACTATGACGCTTTCAGCGGAATAAACATCTATTTGATTGAACAATGAGACACCAGTTTTAGAATTTTTCCACCCCTTATCGACCCCGGTCTTCATGCTGATTTCACCATTTCAGACTGACCTGATTCTTGTCAACTCGACATATACCGTACCGTAAATCAACGGGAAATGGTGCACTCGAACTCGGCACAAAATTAACATGCCTTACAACAGGGTTTGTCAAGAATATTTTACGGAAACATTACGAACAAGAGAGTGATTAAAAGGATGTATTATAGCGCCTCTATCGAACTAAGACGTCTCCTAGAAGAAGAATAGGTTCGCAGCAGTGATCAAGTCAAATCACTCGAGGACAACCCCGACAACCCCCTGCCTATTTACGCGCGAACTGAGACACTGGGACAAGCAAAACGCTGTAAGATAACACTTTAAGATACAAAAGAGTATTATAACATATCATTGTTAAAGTAATAGACTCAAGAAAGAAAACAATATCACGATAAACAGGAAATACAGACAATATCAAGGATGAGCTCAATAACTCTTTCTTTAGGATGTGTACGTTGGTCGGACGGCGGAAGGATATCTTTAAACTCAATTCATGCCCCTATAATGTAAATCTATTACCATAGATTACATAAAAAAACAACAAACTTAAAATAGTGTTTCTTGATTTTATTATCACTTCAATATCTTTCATAGCTAATGTGGAGTAAGCCAGTAAATATTAGTTCCCCCTGGATTCTTCTGAAACATTGATGCGAGAATCCTTGAATGGATGGATTCTCCTGGATTCTCGGCCTACACACATTTATTTCAATTCACACCTTAACGTTTCAAACACCGTATCACACGCCTTAAAGAAATTTAGGTGTGCATTTTAGGTGTGCTAACCACACACCTCGCACGATTTTAGGTGTGCTTTAATCACTCGCCAGGGCCCGTACAAATCACAAGGCCTGAGGGAGTCTCGCTGTCAAAATAGGGATATGCCTTCCACTTGAGAATCGTAATCTCAATATCTGTTGAGAATGTGGGTGCGACTTAATTTCGATCACGTAAAGTATTTAGCCAATCCTGGTTAGTATGAGGAATCTGGTTACCTCCGAGCTATTACGGCACGGTGATTGGATAACCAGATAAAGCGCCCCCTAATGGCCAAGAGGCGCGAAATATGCGGTGTGAATCAGCAGGGGAAGAAGGAGAGTAGGGACGTCAGTGATACAAGCGGTTAATATGAGCGTAGAAATGAAGCAGAACCAGTCCCCCTCAGCCTTGGCGTCGTCAATATTTAACCCAGAGAATGACCAACCAAAGCAGAAACTGTTTCAAACAGATAGTTCTACTGCGTGCTGTTTGGTAATATTTTGACTGAATACTATAATATTTGCATTGTACTAGCAACATAAATTTCAGAACACAATATATATTTCTAAAAAAATTTGACAAAATGTTCTCAATAGAGGCCTGTACCTCGATCGAGGTATAAATGCATAAATACCCCGATCAAGGTATTTTCTCCAACCTGTTTGGAGGTTTGGTACATGAAGGAAGTAAGTTCACGCTGGAGGAGCTTCCACCACCAGACCTGTCCATACCGGCCATTGCCCATACCCTACACAGGATGTATACCTCCAGACTACAGCTACAACCAAGTAGCAACAATAATGGGTCACCAGCCGGGTACCCACACTGATACATTGTATATATGTTATAAAAAATCTTTCATTGCATTTTTTTTGTACGCTGTTTAACAATGCAAGTTTGTTCTTTGTTCATTGTCTGTGATTTATGTTTTGCCATACTATTACTTTGTTATTTCAAAAGTTGAGCAATAAACTTGAATAAGTCTATGGCTTAGTGCTCAAATCAGAGGTATTCAGTAGCCCAGGAATGGCTGTAGTCTCGAATGGCTCTGTAAGCAAAGGTTCTATAGCTAAGGTATTCAGGTATTGTTTACGAATTAATAACCACTTTGAACAAAAATAATGTATCATAATTTCTCTCTGTACGACCTAACTCATTCTGACGACTGCTTAGCTTCCTGTGTTTGTTACTTGGTCCGGTATCGTCATGATACTGAGACTGTGACTGCATCATGCATGTCTGAGTCGAAATCAACAACAACAACACAAGCCATTATCCATGTATTGTTATCCAGTTTGTTTCCCTTGAAATTATCTCAAGGAGTATTTTCCTCTCTCCTTCATTGTTACTTACCAACGCATATTGTTTTTGATTTCAAGAGATGATCTATAAGCTCCTTTTCAACTCAATATGAGAATTTTTTACAACAAAAACATTTGACTCTGCATGACTGCGTGCACTCAGCGCCGGGAAGCTATGTTCGGGATAGATCGGAAATATTTGCGGTATGGGAAAAGCTACCTCGGAAAACACGATGGCAACGGCATCTGGAAGGGACAAATTCAAAGTGTATTTTTCGGAAAAAAGTTGAGTGTATTGATGAAATACATTTTTGGCGTGTATTTTTATGTCATGAGCCTGAAATAATGGGAAAATAATAGCCCCATGATTTTTTTTTATGTTTGTTTTTGTTTTTTTTTTTTTAATAATAATCCTCTTAATATTTTTTCTTCTTCTTCTTCTTCTTCTTCTTCTTCTGCGGGGTGGAGGAGTTAAAACAGCAAGGATCCCGGTCATAGACATGAAAATACATCGGAATTTTTCCCCCATTTTTAATAGGCCTAACCTTAAAGATGTAATCAGCCTCAAATCTGAGCTGAAATCACTGTCTCCCAAACTCAGCGAAAGTGACATATGTTACAACAGGTACAAAATGAAACGCATTTGACCACAAAAAACTAAAGTTGTTTCTACCATTCACGAGAAAATAGAAGGAATTGATCTTTAAAAATAAACAGCATGGCATGCCGTTTATTTTTCCACGGCTGTGTCAACAAGCGTATACACGTATGGTGCATTCTACCAACGTATGCTGTGCGACATTATCGAACCGTAGGCACGAGCCATGACGTTATCCCATGGCTGCAGCTGTGCAGCATTCAAATTCGTGAGCGTCGCTACGTCACTCATACGTCACGCAGTGACGTCATTTTCCTTTCCGCGTACAACACACACGCAATGGCGAGACAGAAAAGCCGTCGAAGCGGGCAGAGTTACAAATTTCTCTGACAAGATATTTCTGCATTAGTTGTGTATGACGATCCCACTAACATCAAATATAATACATATGATGCTTTGGTAATCGCCCCTGCTGAAAAAACGCACAGGGGAGTGTTTACAAAATCCATCCATTTTGAGGCTGATTACATCTTTAAATGACCCCACTTAAAAAACGTTTCATCCAAATTTTCCATTGAAATTATACAAACCTTATTATACGCCTTCCTGTGAGCTTGACCTGAGACTACTATTTTATTATCCATGGATAGTTAATAATTATCCCAGGTTTTAGTGGGATATGGTATTCAGAAGCACGGATTTAGTGACAATTATTCTCAGATCGATGTTGAAGCATTAGAATGAGCTTCGGAGATCTGTTTCATTTCCGAATATGAACGATGTTTGCCGAGGTTTCGACCAATCAGCGTGCCAATCACAACCTCATCACAGTGTTCATTGTTATTTCTGGAGAAAGGAAATTTATCTTGAATGAATCCAAAGTTATTTGGGTGTTTCTTTTATTCAGAAAATATTTCTTTTCTATAGATTAACTGATTGTTGAGGTTCATCAACAAAATTGTTTAAAGATAATGCCTCACCCGATTCAAAAGAAATAATCTAGTTTTATCATGCATGTTGAACTTGGTGTTGGACGAACGAAGACAGACAAAAATGAAGTTTTATGCATTTTCTCCATGATTCCCAAACATATTTATTGATCACTGCTTTCCTAGCACAAAAGTTTCCCAAGTCTTAGAAATAAAATATCATTTAACAATGAATGCTCCTTTAAATCATAATTATGTCCAACATAAAATAATGTGTCAGACAAACGGAGACAGGAAAGTGGCCATAAAATGTCTAATTCCCTCTATTCCAGCATGAATTGATTCTAAAAGGTAACTAGATGTGGAAAATAAGTAAATACTTACGAAAACTGTGTTCAAGTCTGTAATTGTTGCCCACGAACGTTTTAAAAACTGCCAAATAGTGTTGGACAAACGAGAGGCAGACATTGTTGGACGAACAGAAGACGGACAGCGTTATAATGGGAATTTCATCCTATGTGAGTAGTATACAAAGGGCCTATTGGATCTCATTTGGACGAGTGCGCAGATGTTTTTGCGCAGGTATGACGTCACTTGAGGAGGTCATAGGGAGGTGGGCGCAGGAGTGTTCTGCGCAAGTGTATGACGTCACTTCCGGTCTGCGTGAATCGGGCGTGACCGTGGAGATGTATTCCTCCACGGTGATGCGATCTGGCGGTGATGCGGTCTGCCTCCGCGGACAGAAAGTAGTCCCAAATACGTGGGTTTTCGTGAGAATGTTCGGCAATCTTCAGGGGCGGGAGGGGCCCCTAATGGACTGATTGGGTCGAGTGAGGCGTCAAACTCAAGCGCTCCTTCAGGGCCATCCAGTCATGTGTGGGTGCATGTAAAATTAGGATTTGTCCCGAAAATATAAAAATGCGGAACACGGACTTTACCCCTACAGTAGGGGAAAACTCCTATCAACTCTATCCCAAAGGGCTAATATCGGTCCCTGGCTTATCGGGGCCTGCTGAGAGAGGTAGGGTGGGGGAGTGGGTGTATGTAAATTTAGGATTTGTCCCGAAAATATAAAAAGCGGAACACGGACTTTACCCCTACAATAGGGGAAAACTTCGATCAACCCAATCCCAAAGGGCTAATATCGGTCCCTGGCTTATCGGGGCCTGCTGAGAGAGGTAGGGTTGGGGAGTGGGTGTATGTAAATTGAGGATTTGTCCCCGAAAATATAAAAAGCGGAACACGGACTTTACCCTACAATAGAGGAAAACCCCTATCAACCCTATCCCAAAGGACTAATATCGGTCCCTGGGCGTATCGGGGTATGCCTATCAAGTCATGGGTGGGTGCATGTAAAATGAGGATTTGTCCCCGAAAATATAAAAAGCGGAACACGGACTTTACCCCAGAAATAGGGGAAAACTCCTATCAACCCTATCCAAAAGGGCGAATATCGGTCCACCGGGCTTATCTGGGCCTGCTGAGAGAGGCAGGGTGGGTGTATGTAAATTGAGGATTTGTCCCCCGAAAATATAAAAAGCGGAACACGGACTTTACCCCTACAATAGGGGAAAACTCCTATCAAACCTGTCTAGTGGGGCTAATATCGGTCTCCGGGCTTATCAGGGCCTGGGTGCATGGGTGGGTGCATGTAAAATTAGGGTACTCATCTTACATTCGGGTTTTTTCCATGTAGGTTACTGCGCAGGTCACGTGGTTTGGTGGGTCTGAATGATGCACAGTGTGACGTCACTTCCGGTTTTCAGAACGACCAAAAAAACTACCTCCGAGCAGAGAAGAGTTCCAATTTTTCCTTAGACCTTAGACGTATGGTCCGGATTTTCCATCCGGGTTTTCCCCGGCCTGGCCGAACGCCTGCGCGGGTTATCCGACCGCACGCGCGCGCGCGCGGGTTAAAGGGAAGTTTCGAAAGTGTGCAAGGGCACTATATCACATCGGGGTATATATTTCATCCAAGTATAGCGGATAGCGGTTGTAGTGAATAACAACAAGTTCAGCAATGTTTATACAGTTTATTATCCCCAATGTTACATCATACCCACGCTGGGGGAGCCGCCCTGGGTATGTTTAGTATGTTCACAGCAAAACAAATGGAAATATCAAACACCATGTTTTATTATTTAACGCACCGTCACATTAGGTACAAGTGTTTACTGAGCTCAAGTCAACGATCAGCATGTAGACATAGAGAGTATATACGGCATGTTATACTATTCATCAGTGCAAGGGTGACGCATTCAGCCGATGGGGTGGTCGGTCAGCTTGATAACGAAAAACGTGACATTGGTCACCCTCTCTACGACCCATTGTGTGTTGGGGCGTTGACGTTGTGCCCATCTCAAGGGATCCACGTTGTCCAGTTTCTCCAGCATCGTCTCTAGCGACGCCCGGTTAATGATGGTGAATGGCTGGTCAAACACATGGCTGTTACTACTGGCATAATAATACCGCAACTGGTCCGTCTCTTTGTGACGTAAGATGTACCCGAAAGCGACATTCAATGTGAAAACCGTAGATTGGTCATTGAAGATGGCTCCACGTAGCTGCGTAGACGAGCGAGATCGGTCAGTGGGAAATTGTAGATATCGGGAATAGGGCGATGACGGTGGAAACAGTGCCGTATCATGGGCCATTGGCGCCGATAGATGTCACTCACTGAATGGGCGTGCTGTAACAGATCGCTAGGAACATCCACTACATGTTCCAGAAAATGTTCGATGTCGTCAGGCGTATGACTGGCATCAGTAATGCTAGGGACTGGCTGGATATCTAGGCGCTTCTGAACTGTGGGTATAGGCGGACTCTTTGTGATCGCATCACCAGTGGCATTCGTCTCCCCGGGCTCATCTTCACTGGGTCTGACCCTCCTGGGTGCCTCTTTAGTGGGCAGTTGTCGCCCAAACAGGGTTTGAGTCAAACGTTGGCGCTGTGTTAACTGACTGGATCGTTTGAAGCGTTGACCACAATCGTTACATTGTTCCGTCGCGCCCTCGTGGAATGAGCTTTCGTGGCGTAGTAAATGATCCTCTCGATTGAATGATCGTGCGCAGGTTATACAAGTATACCGTGCATCGTTGTGGGTGGAGGCCTCGTGGCGTCGTAAATTATCTAGACGAGTAAACTGCTTCTGGCAAGTTGTGCAAGTGAACATCTTGGTGGTTGACAGAGTGTCGGATGAAACGGCCAGGTCGCTTCCCTTTTATAGCACGCTTGCTGGGGATCTATTTTTAGCACACTCAGTTCATCTACCTCCAACTCGAGGACCGAGATGTACTGATGTACGACTGAGCCGCATTGAGCGCGCGCGCGTGTGTGTGTGTGTGTGTGTGTGTATTTGTGTGTGTGCGGGGGCAGTGGATTTTACATCCGGGACCTTGTCAACATCCGGGTTTCCCAGTGGGTTTTCCCCGTCGTTCCTCCGTCTTCCATCCGGGTACTGTGGTTTTACATCCGGGCCCTCATCTTACATTCGGGGTTTTTCCATGTTTACTGTCACGTGACCGGAAATGACCTTTAACCGCTGACATGAGCTTTAACTTTTAACCTTTTAACCTTTAGCATTCGCTTGTAAACACAACCGTAGCGGTTCCTCCAGCGTGGATGTGCTGTGATGGAGGGGATAATAAAAGGATTGACCTGTAATCTTTGTTGTTGTTGCTCTCTTCTTGGACTAACCAATCAGAATAGTACTTATCACGGACTACACCCGTAGAGCTACGTATAGGTGCGCATGTGTGACATGGTCTATAAAACACGTCCCTCTGGATCCCACACCCCCATTCCTACGGTTGCAGAGCCATGACGGACACCCATCCCTATGCGACTCGCATTTTACAGCATGCGACCGTGGTTAATTCACTCACCGGTTACCGAGCAGTGGTTCGGTCCATGTTTGCAGACGGCGACGACAACGAGGGTTGACGCCAGATCCTGAAAGAGTTCACAGAAGCGGTCCTCGACAGAGTGCACTCGATGGAGATGTGCTATCACTCACCACTACTGGACTATGACAGACATCCTTGATGCCCGGACTATGGACTACGAGCGCTCACGCCGGAACCAGCGACCGCTCGTTGGCCTAGTAATGGTCTTTGCTCTATTGACCCTGACGCTGTGGCAATGACAACGACAGAAAAAGAACGGCTCTTCAGAGCCTCCACAGATGCGCTTATGTGCAACCAATATATACGAGGGTCAGTCACAGTGTGCGTCATTCACCGTTCGTCATTGGGTCAACCATGTCACCGAGGGACCTGACCATAAATACGAGAGATAGTCAGAGTGTGTGTCATTCGCCGTTCGACATTGGGTCAACCATGTCACCACTCCTACGAGCCATCCTTCCCCTTACACCCCAGGTGGAGTTACACGTCTATGAAGATAAAGTCTCCATCGTTGAAGACCGTGGATATGTTTGCTAGTCGCGCGCTGAGACCGTATCGAATACGGTTACGCTACACCGTGACGGCTGGACCAAATTTAAACGGGTGTTGAGCAGTGAGCTCGACGAAAACCTCATTCACATAGACAACGCCATCTACGTACACCGTGAACACTTCTTCCCACGCCTGGGCCGTTACCAAAACCCTACGCGAGGCTTCACCCTAGACCCCGATCTGTGGACAGCCTTCGAGAAAGTGGTGCCTATCGTGGACCAGCTGCTTACATCGGACGAGCGGTTCGCTGTTCAGTTGGAGTGGGTTCGTGCCCTGAGTGAAGCGGCGGCAGAACCCAATGAACAAATTACCAAACCTGGCGATGAAGCGGAGGCAGACGACGATGCCATAGATTATCCGGCTAGACTGTCAACCCAGTGACATGACCACCCGATCCTTTGATTTCACGTCATAAACTTTTTCTCCCTATAAATACGAGATACAGTCAAATCTGGTACCATTCACGTACTGACCATGACGGAGCATATAATAAGGGCGTTTCTCAACTTGACCCCCGAGATCTTCCTGTACGTCTATGCGGATAAGGTCGATATCATGGAGAAGGTGGGAGACATCTGTGATGCAGACCCTACACAACCGTGCCCGGCTAACATTCGTCTGTCCCGGGAGGGCTGGACCAAATTCAAACGGGTGTTGTCTGGTGAACTGGACGGCGACCTCATCCACTTGTGTCACGATGTATACATCCGACGCGGTCCCCTCTTCGCTCAATTGTCTCGGCTAGATGGAGGTACAGCGCATTTTACACTTCACCCTGTTCTGTGATCTGCATCGGAAGATGCCGTGGCAGATGTGGTTCAAGTGCTTACGGAGGAAGAGCGGTCATCAGACGAGTTGGACTGGTCATTTACCATGGACAATGTGCTGGCAGAAGCCAACGAAGAAAATCAGAAAGAAACTCTGGCCCAAGATATACCCGTTATAAATAAACGATAGAGCCAGGGTCCATAATCATTTGTCACCATGAAGAGCTGGGAGAAGGTATTGGATAACTTATACTACAGTCCCGACAGTCCGGCGAGACCAAGGCTTCCGTTGTGGAAAGGTTCAACAGGACATTCAAAGGCCGCATGTATAAATATTTCACCTATAAGAATACAAGGCGGTACATCGATGTTCTCCCGAAACTTGTGAGTGGTTACAATCGGGCCTATCACCGGAGTATAGAGAGAGCCCCCATTACCGTGAACACGCAATGAAGCCTAAGTCCGGCGTGTCTTGTACCCCGGGCAATCGCAGCGAACGCCGAAGGTAGTGTTCAAGGTCGGGGACCCTGTACGGATCAGTAAAGTCAAAGGTCAATTTGAGAAAAGTTACTTGCTCAACTGGAGCGATGAGCACTTCCTGATTAAACGGCGCCTACCCCGACAACAGCGAGTCTATGAACTGGAAGATCTTCAAGGGGAACAATTGCTAGAGACGTTTTACGAGACGGAATTACAGCCTGTCGTAAAAACAAAGCAAGGCTACTACACGGTGGAACAGATTTTGAAAACGGAACGTCGACAAACTATTTCATTTCATCGAATGGCAAGGCTGGCCCAGTTCCATCAATTCCTGGGTCGCGGCCAACCAGGTGAAACGACTATAAAGCCAGACACCAGTACCGTCATCCTTCATTCCACGTTCGACCACGGTGCTATGGACAAACAGCAGTTGCCTTTGAACACAGCGTCTCTCAGAACGCGCAAAGCGCAAGTGGGCATTGTGGTGATATTGCTAACCCTGCTGAGTGTGTTGTACGGAGGTGTGTTTTACGACGCAGCCTATCTCAGCACTCTACTTAACCAACTTAGAACTCCTGCTGTGAGTGGAAGTCAAACCAGTCTACAGACCTTCTCTACACCAATCAACCCCGTGATCGAAACGAGCCCAGTCATCGCCACCCCACCACGTGTACAAGCCACATCGAGCTCCACATCAAGTATACAGTCCACATCGAGCACTACACCAAGTACACCCACTACGTTTCAAAACCCAACAGATTTCATCACTCACAGTGAACTCCCATCGACAACGGCGACCGACGTTGTTGTTGTCCCCACCACCACCCCAGTTCGCTCGTACCAAATTTACAAGAGCTGGTTACCACGAAAACGGATACACCTCCAACCATGGACCCTCGGTGGCAACATCCCTTCACTTGCGTCATCGCAGGACCGACGGGCTCCGGCAAAACGCACTTCGTCAGGAAGCTCCTTCAACACGCCGACAGCATTGTCACCCCACCCATTGCCCGAGTCGTGTGGTGTTACGGAGAATGGCGGCCAGCGTATGCAGCAATGCCCCACATCACGTTCGTGGAAGGGCTACCCAACCTGGCCGATTTGGAACCGGTGGAGGCGGAGACGGATGCGCGGGTCACCCAACTGTTTATCAAAGCCAGCCATCATCGACGGCTCAGCATCATCTACTTTGTGCAGAATCTGTTCAGTAAAAACAAAGAACATCGGAACATCAGCTTAAATTCCCACTACCTGGTGGTCTTCAAAAACCCGAGAGATACCACTCAACTGCTGTACCGTTTGCGTTGGAAGCCTTTAAAGATGCGACAACCCCTC
>JAVTVY010003068.1:0-36315 GCA_036873755.1 Hanleya hanleyi | reverse complement strand
AACCGGTTTTGGCTTGTACGGCCTGTGACTATACTATAGAGCCCGGGATCGAGCATATATGTACTATATAAGAGTTGGCTTGGCTGTATTTGAGGTTCTTGGGTTTTGGATTACTGAGGGTAAACACCAGACGTCGGTGCTATCCTGACAACCAGGACCGGTAAGTTATACTTACTTGTCCCGGCACGACATAACTACCAGGCTTGTCAGTAAACAACAGCATATTAAAAAAAAAAAGCCTGGTGTCACGTTATACTGGACTACTAACCAACCATACTCACCAATTATGGTCTCAATCGCCAAGCTGAAAGTCCCGAGTGAACAAACTGCGACATCAATGGCGGAAATATCAAACGCGCGGTAGACTTCACATTGTGGTAAGATGAGCACCTGAAACCAAGTCGAAAAGTGTTGTGTTCACGTTAAATACAAATGAAACCAAAATTCAAAATTCCTTGCATCTATTCGGAAATCCAGTTTTGTTCATTAACCCTGACACATGGATTTCCACTGTATCGCATTCCTCGCATGAGAGCCTTCCATGGAGTATCCAAATTAATGTAACTCCTGTCTCTCAAGCGAAAGTTCAGGGAGACTGGACGTACGTTGTACATAGCCTGCTCAGCTGCCTCAGAGTTCAGTCCTCCTTGTGAGTGATTTGCTTTCACTTCTTCGTCCATGCTTTGACCTCACGTTGCATCATGGAATTTGCATGACGATTTGATATCTGGTTCGTTCAGGGCCGTAGCCAGGATTTACTGAGGGGTGGTTCGCCTTCACTCCAAAAGGGCACATTAGGAGGTTTCGTTGTATGAGAAAAGGGGCAAATAGGGGGTTTGCTTCAGTTTGAATGGGCATTTATATGAGAAAAATATATAATATTTCCGAAAAAGGGGGGGGGGGAGGGGGTTCACCCGAACCCCCAAAAAACCCCTTAGCTATGGGCCTCCGTTGTTCCCGTGTACTACTTATTTTTCATGACAGACTACTTATACGATATTGAAAGAGACTGTGCATAGCATTATCTAATTTTATCCAGTTATGGTTGTTTCTCTATAACAGGGTATATTAAATTTGTCATAGAGCTTCACAGCTGTGTCGGGCCTGTTCTCTCCTGATCCCAACCGATTGTTCAACACTAGACTTACAATTTACACTCCCATCTAATCTTTATCCACTGTCCATTATTACATTGGCTCAGGTCTCTCAACTGAGGTCGCTTCATCAGATAGTTTATCAGCCACTCTTGCACATACATGTTTTCTTCATCAATAGCTAGCATTCAAAATGACAGACATTCAAACATGCAGGATTCAAGCCTTTACCACGAGGGACGTGTTCAAAAGTTGCATGTCAAAAGGATGACGCATCCAGTCCTGAACGTTTCCTGGCTGCTACACTCAGTAAGGAACAGGCGAGAACATACGATACGATACGATGTTTATTGCAATCAAATGTAACGTACATTGATCAAGGGGTGGTTACTCCCAACATACAACAAAGAGCAGGACATTGACAAATACCTTGGAAACTATATACAAAGACATTGACAAGCAAAGTTGTACAAACTAGTGTTGGCAAGACCAAAGTGCTATATACTGAAAACTATATTAAATACGCTATTCATTTATCTGGCAGGGGATCATAGCCAAGTAACAAGACTCTGGTTTTATTATCATAGTCATGCCGTACGATCCAAGGCGATTCACTGACTAAAATAAAATGCCAGAAAATAGACCAGACATTCACGTCCACACATCTCCAAGTCCCACTGTCAAAACGTATGGTCCATCCGGGTTCGGGATACTCAGAAAATAGCAGCCAGAAACACTTACATGCATTCCAAATACAGCCGCGAATATATCGTTCAAGAAATGTCTCCGCTATATTGGTACAACGGCTTTTTCAAAAATTATACCCACCCTCCTATTGAATGCTCCGGAATTAACCCTGCAATTTCGTATTTTTAGACCAAACTACATATAATGTTATGTATGTCCATCAATACCACAATACCTTGAACTCCACATTATAAAGTACCGTACCGGTACCAAAAATGAATACAAGAGTTTTATCTAAATTTGTTTGTGTGGAAACTTTTCCTTAGGCGAGGGAGTGGATATTGATTTTGGAAAAATCCCTTGTATCAAGATTGTTGAGATGTTTACATTTCTTGACTCGGATTTTCTTCGCTGCATTTGGAATGCAAAAAAGTGTTTCTGGCTGCTATTTTTGGTGTATCGCGAACTCGCATGGTCCATACATTATGACAGTGTGACTTGGGGGATGTGTGGATGTGAATTTCTGATCTATTTTCTGACGTTTTATTTTCATCAGTGGATCGCCTTGGTTCGTACGACATAACTCTAATAATAAAATCAGCCATGTTACTTGACTAGAGAGAACATTTCCGGAATAGCTGATAATAAAATCAGTCATGTGACTTGACTAGAGAGAACATTCAGGGAATAGCTGATAATAAAATCAGTCATGTGACTTGACTAGAGAGAACATTCTCGGAATAGCTGATAATAAAATCAGTCATGTGACTTGACTAGAGAGAACATTCTCGGAATAGCTGATAATAAAATCAGTCATGTGACTTGACTAGAGAGAACATTCTCGGAATAGCTGATAATAAAATCAGCCATGTTACTTGACTAGAGAGAACATTTCCGGAATAGCTGATAATACAATCAGTCACGTGACTTGACTAAGAGAGAACATTCTCGGAATACCTGATAAAAAATCAGTCATGTGACTTGACTAGAGAGAACATTCCCGGAATAGCTGTGAAATATCCTCCTACACGTTTTCGACAAATATGTCATGTCGAGATGGCATGTGTTTCTTGGATATACATTTGGAACACGGAGGAAAATGCCATCGGGAAAACACATCTGGCCTCCTAGCCTAAAATACTGGACCCGCCTTCGGAATACCTTGATTTAACAAACATTCCTATAGTCTACTGGAATCCAACCCATAACCTGAGCTCGTCGAACCAAGATTGTAGGACCCAGACACTATATATAACCCGAGACAGAATATAATGATAGCATTGATCAAATGACTATTTGATACGACCCAGATAAAGGACGAACGATTTTCACTCCCATGTGTATCTGTACACCGCACATACAAGAGATCTTGTGGAGATGTTTACATCATGTGCGTATCAGAAACGTGTAATGCTGATTCAACTCGCCTGGTATTCGCCTGTTGACCGCTAGAGGCGCTTTATCTGTGTTGTCAATCGTTTTGCTGTAATGCTGGGTTCATTTTAAATTCCTTATGCTATCGCTGATTGGTTGATAACTGGGGCCGTGATACCGCAGGAAAAAATACCAAGTGATAAATCCGCATGTTGAGTTTGAAATCGACTAAACGCTCCTTGTACCAGGTTAAGGGAATCCCGCTCTCTAAAATGGAGGTAAAAAGGGTGGTTTTGGCTCAATGAATCAGTTCACATAATGAATTCAGCAAAATCCTCTTGAGGCGCGTACAGACATATCTATCCGCATTGAATGGTAGTGAAAAAGTAAATTTTCATCTATCTAATTTGCATAATAATGTGCCAAACATCCTTAGCGCTGTTTATTCAACATTGGCTGGTTCCACAAATGGAAAAATTAATTTTATGACATGGAACAATAGATAAATCAATGCGCGGGAAATTTTGATGCATTGGTTAAGAAGGAATCAAATGTTATTGAGCAAAAACGACATATTTTTACCTCCATTTTAGAGAACGGGATCGCCCTATCCTGTATACTGTGTGAGGCCGCCAGCCTTGCGAAAAGAGAGATTGATCTCCGCCGCCCTCCAGGGACATTTGAAACACCATTAAACACGGTTTGACTAACGAACCCAATTTGATATGAAACTCTCGAAACATGAAATTAACAGCATTCAGTCGTCTAATTTGGAGCTTGTCAAAAATCAATGTAGTTACATCTGCATAATTTTCAGCGTGTACAATAACAAATATATCACCACAAAGAGACTACCATTACTACGTGATATTGATAACATATCACGCTTGAAATATCTTCGTAATTCTCTCAATATAAAACTCCAGTAATGTTGTGTCATGTACCGGAGCTCAGTTACATAGGGAGACGTTATAACGTATTCGTGTTAACTACAAAGATCAATAATACTATGTACGGTCATAAAGGTGTGAACTGTTTAGATTTCGGCACTTTCTCTGAGCATGGATATAAGCGACACACAAATGGACCGCCTGTTATTACTTCATTTGGCATCAATGACCTTTGTTAACTCGAACACGAATACTTTATGACGTATTCCTGTGTAATTGAGCCTCGATATGTCAGAACAACAATACTGAACTTTTATATGGAGATAATTACAAAGTTATTTCAATATCGCACTGTAGTGGTGGCTGTTTTGGGGAGATCAGTTTGTTATACACTCTGGAAAAAAGGGAAATTTTTGCAGACTTAATTATCGATTTGTGACATGCTTCAAATTATGTTACTATTTAAAATTAACAGACTTTTGGACTCTTTCTTTTATTTCAGTCACTGAGATAAACAATATCCAAATTGCCGTTGATAAAATCGATTCCAATTTGGTCCTCTGTAACTGTATGTAAAAAGCGCCCCCTAGTGGACGTTAGGCGGATATTTGGCGGTGTGAATCAGCGGGGGGATAAGGAGAGCAAGGGACGGAGTGGGACAAGCTTCTATATGAGTGTAGATAACAAGGGACAGAGTGGGAGAAGGTTCTCGACGAGTGTAGAGAATGTGATCTCAAGCATACTGGTATCTTGGTATTTTTGATAGATTAAAATAGATTTTATTGTGACAAAAATAACACAATTCAATACAAAATTATATCTTCATTAAATAAATATGTATCTGTAGTGGGACGTTTACATGAAACAACAAAGTTTGATTTTGTTTTGAGGTGTCATAAATTCTGTTATAAGAGAGAGTCATTCCAATAAAAGCCTAGAATATATGAACCTAGGCCAGGGGAACATTTTGATGAATCAGAAAGTCATTTCTATGAAATTGACGATAACATTTTCTTGCAAGTTGATATTTCAGTATGTATACGCGAAAAAAAATACAATTTTGCATGTTTTGGCTAGAAAACTAAATCAGCGTTATTACTATGACACAAAATGCTTTTTTCCCACGTAGATTTCAAGTATTATTTGATGAGTTAAATATTTCGGGCTGTGTATTTCGGTCACCAGTTAAATATCCATCAACATCCACGAATCAAGAGCACATACTTATTATGATATATCACGATGATATAACGTTAGTCAGCTCACGTGACTGGTTCTATGATATATCACGATGGTGTACCGTTAGTCCGCTAATCTGGCTGAATTTATGATATCACGAAGGTGTACCGTTAGTCAGCTTACCTGACTGATCCCACGATATATGGCGATGGTGTTCCGTTAGTCAGTTTGCCTGACTGATTCTAAATGACGACGGTATACCATTAGTCCGCTTACCGAATTGATTCTATGATTTTTTACCATCGTGTACCGTTAGTCAGCTTAAATGACAGATTCTACGATATATCACGATGGTGTACCGTTAGTCAGCTTACCTGATTGATTCTATGCTATATCACGATGGTGTACTGTTAGTCAGCTTACCTGGCTGATTCTATGATATATCACGCTTATAGTACTTCACACATTTATCGATGTGAATTGTTGGTCGATTCTTAATTGTAAGAAATTACATGTAGCTTGTACTATACAATATATGTTCTGTATTTGTCCTGTATTATGCAATATCTGTCCTGTATAATACCGAATCTGTTCTGTATTATACCATCTTTTCTGTGTTATACAGAATCTGTTATGTATTATACAATATCTGTCCTGTATTATACAGAATCTGTTCTGTATGATACCGTTTCTTTCCTGTGTTATACAGAATCTGTTGTGTAAGTAGTATATAAAGCGTCAATTGAACAACATTGACCTCTGATTTTGAGTGCATTTGTGAAGGGAACGTGGAGGAGAGGTCACTGAGTGCATGTGGGTGGTGGTGGTGGTGGTGGGACCAAAATGGCGGCCTGTGGGTGGTGGTGGTGGGACCAAAATGGCGGCCTGTGGGTGGTGGTGGTGGTGGGACCAAAATGGCGGCCTGTGGGTGGTGGTGGTGGTGGTGGGACCAAAATGGCGGCCTTGTGGGTCGTGGTGGTGGTGGTGAGACCAAAATGGCGGCCTGTGCGTGGTGGTGGGTTCAAAATGGCGGCCTGTGGATGGCGGCTGATGTGGGATGGGACCGGGTCCAGGACCGATGTTTGTCCCCCTGGGAAACCCACTTCTATACATTTGCGGTAGGGTTGTGGGGTCTCGTTTTTTACGTCTCGTCATGTAGAACATTATGGGAAGTGTTGCGGAGCGAATCGGTGAAATTTTTGAAAAAGTACGATATAGCCCCATACAGACATATATATATATAAATATATATTCCCATACTGGGGGTATAGGTTCAATATGTGGATAGCCGTGTTGGAGCTAGGGGAGCCACTAATGGACCAATGGGGTCGAGTGAGGTATCAAAGTGAAGCTTATGTGAAGGGGCATGTGGTGGTCTGGGTGTGGGATTGAAATAGCGGCATTCTGCGCATGCGCGTTGGCCCAAGGGTATGGAAATAGCCGTGTTGGAGCTAGGGGAGTCCATGGTGGATCGATGGGGTCGAGTGAGATATCAAAGTGAGCTTATGTGAAGGAGCATCTGACTGGACTAGCGGCTTGGGCGTTGTCACCATTCTGCGCATGCGCGGTGGCCCAAGGGTATGGAAATAGCCGTGTTGGAGCTAGGAGAGTTACTCATGGTCCAGTGGGGTCGAGTGAGGTATCCATGTGAAGCATTCGTGAAGGGGCATCTGATGGACTGGCTGTGGGGTTGAAATATTGGCATTCTGCGCATGCGCGGTGGCCCAAGGGTATGGACATTGCCATTTTGGTGTCGAGGGGAGTCCCTAATGGTCCAATGGGGGCATATGAGGTATCAAAGTGAAGCTTATGTGAAGGGGCATCTGACTAGCGGCTTGGGCGTTGTCACCATTCTGCGCATGCGCAGTGGCCCAAGGTTATGGAAATAGCCATTGTAGAGCTAGGAGAGTTACTCCTGGTCCAATGGGGTCGAGTGAGGTATCAAAGTGAAGCTTATGTGAAGGGGCATCTGACTGGACTAGCGACTTGGGCGTTGTCACCATTCTGCGCATGCGCGGTGGCCCAAGGTTATGGAAATAGCCGTGTTGGAGCTAGCGAAGCCAATAATGGTCCGATGGGGTCGTATGAGGTATCAAAGTGAAGCTTATGTGAAGGGGCATCTGACTGGACTAGTGGGTTGACATAGCGTCATTCTGCCCATGCGCGATGGCCCAAGGGTATGAACATAGACGTGTTGAGAGCTAGGGGAGTCCCTAATGGGCCGATGGAGTTGTGAGGTATCAAAGTGAAGCATTCGTGAAGGGGCATCTGATGGGTTGGGTGTGCGGTAGGAATATCATTCTGCGCATGCGCAGACGCAATGTGGAGCCCTCGTCCAATCAGAAGCGAGTATTTCAAATCCGTCACAGAGCTCTCGTCCAATCAGAAGCGAGTATTTTGACCCGGTGCATTATGGGACATATCCAAGATGGCGGCACGTATGTTCAAGATGGCGGCACATCCGGTGTCGAATGCTCAGGTCACGTGGGGGTTGTGACGTCACTTCCGGGTTTTTTTCAGAATGCTCAAATACACGACCTCTAACTTTCCCGGCGGGCCCCGGCCCCCCACCGCAGCGCGCCGGCCGCGGCGCGAGCGCGCGCGCGAGTTTTTCGGAAGTGCGCGTCATCCCCGGCAGTGCGCGCGCGGACGCATGTCAGGTCAAATGGTCACCTCCGGGTCAGGCGGTCCAATGTCCAATGAGACAATGTTGCGGCATCGCTATAGTCAGAGCTTGAACCCCAAAAAGGGGACTGTAAATGAACATGGGAAGGATGGGCAAGTCCATTTGCACCAATCAGCGGTCGAGAAAAAAAGAGCCAATCAGCGGTCGAGAAAAAGAACCAATCAGCGGTCGAACAATCAGCCAATCGAATTGGGGTACTCACGGAGTGCTTTCGCTGACGTCCGCGCCTACATCTGGGTTCTCGTATACCCGGGTAATGTTTTCTGGACATGGATGGGTTACCTTTGGCCCCATTCTAGGCCACTGATTGGCTAATACGGTATTCAAAGCCAGTTTCATGCATTATGCTCATAGAACTTATAGTAATAATCTATACGTGTTGGACGAGTCTCTTCACTCACCGTATAAACGTACCTCAATGAAATGCCCGCTCCAAACCTAGACCAAAAACACGTACTTGTTCTGTAGGCTGATTTCATTGGCTCTCTATTTTTACTATAGTGCTCTTGCATTCTAACCTTGATGGGTTACCTAGAACTTATAGTCATAAACATAATCTATACGTGTTGGACGAGTCTTCACTCACCGTATACACGCACCTCAATGAAATGCCCGCTCCAAACCTAGACCAAAAACACGTACTTGGTCTGTGGGCTGATTTCATTGGCTCTCTATTTTACTATAGTGCTCTTGCATTCTAACCTTGATGGGTTACATTTTGGCCCCATCCTACACCACTGATTTCAGTTTGACTGAATCTCAACATTGGGCATTGATGCATTATGAATAAAACACACAAGACAGGGTTTTTTGGTGAGATCTCATTTTTTTATTCAGTGAACAACAACAACGTGAGAACAACCACGTGAATACTGAAGCCCAGAACAAGGGGCTTGTAATTAACTGAAGCCCAGAACAAGGGGCTTGTACATTGAAGCCCAGAACAAGGGGGCTTGTTAACTTAAGCCCTGAACAACGGGCTTGTAATTAACTTGAGCCCAGAACGGGGCTAGTACATTGAAATGATGGGCGGCCCAGTCATAGACGAGTACATCGCGGTCCTCGGCCTTGGAGTACTCATCAAACATCTGTACGATGGTAGATAAGGGTCTTCCCCTGCATCGATGGTACAGGTAAAACAAGCAATATTGTCCGCACACGCTACTGGTCAGGCTTTGCAACGTTTGACTGTTCCAACACCACGTCTCTGTGCCTTGATCCATGAAGTCTGTTAAATCGGGATGGAGGGGTGGCAGGCCGTACGGGTCAAAGTATTCGCCCTGCTGTTCTGTCAAGTACACGGCCACCCAGTGTTCACCGGGCCGATCCATCGGGTCCGTGTTGAGAACGTAAGCAGCAGGATACATACGGTCTAATGGAAACACATCTCGGGCGAACACCCCTTGAAAGACCATACGTGTCTCTGGGTCATTCTCTAGCACGGTGGTTATCTGGTCTGTATCCATGTTAGGTGGAGAAGTCACACAGGACGTTGCACGCCTTGTCCACTTGAATGATGTTGTCAAACTCGGCGTAGCAGATCACATTGACGGTGGTCGCCAGGGCTCGTGCAAAGTGGATTTCCAACCGTAAGTTGCCTTGCTTGGCCAGGGCCAGCTGATGGTCGTTCTCTAAGGTGGGGGTCAGATCGAAACAGAACAACGTGTATCCGTTCGCGTAGTCCTCCCGACTGATCATATTCCCTTCGTCCTGGTTGATTTGACCGGTGGCTGTAAACAGGCTCTGATAGGCTCGAATGAAATTCCTCCGCCCAAAGTTCGGTGTTAAGGCCGTGGCTGGCACCTGTTGTCCATCCACATGCAGGGCCACAAAATTGATACCGAAGTGTTGAAAGTCAAACGGATTCTCTGGGTAGGCTCCGCTGAAACTGGTATTTTCCACACAGGCCAGGATCAATCGCTTGGGTAGTTCCCCCAGGAACAAGTTTCCTTTGTTGGCGCCCATATTTCCAGCAGGCACAGAGAACACTTTGGTTTGTACACGTCGGATAGGGTACTGGGCTGGTTTTGTTTCCAGGGCTTTCATGTGTCCCAATTGAACGGCTGGATTCGGTTTCACTTTTCGGACATACAGGACTGCGTCTTGGATGACAATCTTATAGTCCGCTGCATGCCCCTCTACGTTAGTGGCCATCAAGGCGAAGGTCGGAGGCGCCCGTATCAGTCGGATTTTGATGGGGATCTTGTTCAAGAGGTACCGGTCATGCATGAACATGTCTGCGTGCAGTCGACCCATCATATCCACCGATGCACTGTTCGCAGTGAAAGCCTTCCGTTTGCTATATCCCCTATTGTCCACCGTGTCCATGTGCTCGGGCGTGTTCTTGTAGAATAAAGCGGTTGTCAGCTGAGATTTTTAGCCTCTCGGCCATACGACAACAGTGTCTCGATGTAGGCTCGATAGGGGTACGTGTTGGTGGAGTCACAGATGAGTTTGTCGCTGAGAAAAATATCCACATGTTGAAACATCGAGTGCAGCCAGAGATTCGTCGGGCCCACCGTTGCTTGGTCAGCGATTCTGGTGCCAGCTCCATTGACCACCTTGGCTTTCACATACAAGTATGTATGGGCTAAACCCCATAGGCCGTATCCGCATTACTGATGGTGAACTCGATGGTCCCGGTTTCGTTGATGCTGGAGAGCGGGAGATGCTCCACCCATAATCCTTGTTCGACACTGGTCTGTGTGGGCGGCACGGTCCACAAATCAAATTCACTGTCGGTGGAGGGGCAGGACTCAGCGTGGATCAAGGACATGTTTTAAGAAAATATATCCTTTGTCTTCTTCGATGTGCGTCGTCGCTAGGTCGGTCGTCGGCTGGTGCGTGGTCTCGGTGGGGCAGCTCTTTTATTCCCTACGGTGCGTTGTGCTTTGGCCACCAAGACGCCTCCCGCTTCTTTGGCCCGCCATTTCAAGGATTCTTTGGGTGCCGTATCCCCCAAGACATCACCGGCCACTTCCAGTCCATTGCGTACCGCTTGTTTACCGATTGCTTTCACCCCACGCGTCACCAAGGGCAGGAACGTTTTGACGATGCTGCCGAGTATGTTCCCCAGTCCATGTCCTCGTTGCATGCGTGCACCGCTAAAGACCGGAAAGCCACCCCCGGCCTGTTGGGCATAATAGTCGGCATAGCTGCGTGCATCGCACTCGTAAGGTACTTTCATTATGCAAAGTGGGGAGCACGTGCTTGTCGAAAATGAAGTGTCAGCACCACTTTTCCTCGTTCGAATGCCACCGGTCGTCCCGTGTCATCTCTTATATCCACCGTGATCGTGTTGATGTCAGTTTGTCGTACGGGCAAGTAGAGCATGTGGGTGAAACTGTGGGTGACTTGACCTCCATACGTCTTTTTTAATAGGGACCACCCGTAACAGAGGTGTGTTGATATCGCCCACGATGTGGTTGTCCACCACGTCCGAGTAGAAGTAGAGTAGACTTCATATCCATCGGCATCTCGCCATGGTGTTCGGTGGGACCAGCAAACGTCTTTAGATCGAAACCCAGCATTTGCTGTAGGATAGGACTCAGTACGACACTCGCCTTGCCGGAAACGATAAGCTGTGCCTTGTCGTTGTGTGCGTTGTAATCGAAGTCCACGTGATTCTTGAAAGGATAGGCTTTGATGGGTCTTGAAGTATTCGTCACCCCCCGTAGAGCCTTATAATGCAACAGTCTTGACAGCCCATCCATTAACTCTTTGGGGTATCGTATTGGCCTTCGGGCAGGGTGAGTCGGGTGTTTTTGCCTTCGTAGGTCACCTCGTACCACACTTCATTGGCTCGCACGTTGTACCATGAGTAAGGGTATTGGATATCCACGAGGCCACATTCCCAGCCTCCAGGTAAATGCAACGGTTGCGGTAACTGGGTGACGTACTTGGCCACGGTGTTGTCAGGAAACACATCCAGCGAACTGTTACTGGGTAGGGTGAGGTAAAACATGGCGACTTAGCTGTCCTGCTGCTGCTGTTGGTTTGAATAGGTGTTCCAGGCCTTGGGCGGTTGTGTCCGGCGTCGTGTTCGTCGCGTTGACTTGCTACGTGTCACGGCTCTGGAGATGTGGGGTGTCCTGATCGAGGGTGATTTTTTAAAGGTTTGAAAAGAAGGTGCCCGTTGTGGTGGTGGTGGAGTTTTGGGGGGTGACTCCGGTTCCCAGTCGGCTTCCAAGAAGGTTGTGGTGAGAGTCGTGGTGCACGAGTCGGTGAGTCACGCTGCATAAAGGGCCAGCGGTGGGGGTTCCCCACCAATTCCTGTGGTACATGCATGTCTTTCAAGCCTTGAGCGAAGACCTCCCATCCTCGAGGATCCGTGTGCGATCTGCGTTGACGCATCAAATCATTCACTAAATCCGTCATGTGGGTCCCGGGGACCACCTGATTCTGTACCAGGAGTTCGCCTCTATCATTCCAAGTCATGTTAGGATTCTGTTTCATCCGTTGTAATACCAGGCCAGCTTGTTTCTTGAACGATGCAGGTAAACTCTTCAGCACTCTCCACCCACTGTGGGGCTGTGGGGGCTACCCCACCCGGCTGTTGGAACGATGCTGAGGTCGGCGGTCTGTCACGTGGTGGTGGTGGTGGTGGTGGTGCTGTTGCTGGGGTAGACAGGGTTTTGTATTGGTCCATGAACGTCATGTACCGTTGAAGCGTCTCATTGTACCGTTGTACTTTCTCACTGTCGCTTAACCCCGGTCTCTGTAAGATCTGTTGCATCTCTCCATCGAGGCTGTTTATGGTCTTCACCGTAGGTGGGACAGGGTAGGGTGATTGGAGGTTTTGCAGGAACCGTGGTTCGACGAGGACCATTTTTTTCGTGTGGTTCATTGTCGGCCGAAGAGTCCACCCAATACTGGACCCAACACGGAAGCGGCCAACGGTGCTAAGATGGCCCCGAGAAAGCCGCCTTTCTGTAACACCTTTTTCTTTTGTGTTTGAGGGACCCGCTTCTGGACTAGGGTTCGGAGACCTGTCTTATGCTTGGCCAACTTGGTCTTCTGAGCCGGAGTCAGTGGTACGTTGCCTTTTAACAGGTTATACCCGATCTCGCACAGACAGCGTACAAGGTCAGGGTCCGCACCGCGTACAATGGTTCGGACTAACTCGGGTGGGGCCGTCTTCAATACACGGAGCGTGGGAGCGTGCTTCCGTACTCACGCAGACATCCTGCACAACTAATGCCAGAACCCACAACGCTGCTCTTTTTATCTACCTCAGAGACAAAGTCAACCCTGCTGTGGTATTCATTCTTTTTATCATCCCCATCATCAAACACACAGACCCCAGCTGGAGGAGCCACTGTGGGTGTGTTTACATTATTTTTGCATGTACACGTGGTGGGCCTCTCCAGGAAAGATGCCGGTCCGTAGTCGAAGGTGGTCGGGGGTAGCTTGCTTGAGGTCGAAGAGCATACACCTGTGCTGAGGGGTTGTGGCATCTTTGAAGGCTTCCAACGCAAACGGTGTGCGGCCGGGATACATCTGTCTCGCCAGGTGCAGCAGTTGAGTGGTATTTTTCGGGTTTTTGAAGACCACCAGGTAGTGGGCATTTAAGCTGATATTCCGATGTTCTTTGTTTTTACTGAACAGATTCTGCACAATGTAGATGATGCTGAGCCGTCGATGATGGCTGCCTTTGGTAAAGAGTTGGGTGACCCGCGCATCCGTCTCCGAGAGATGATCCAGAACCACCAAGGTGTCGGGTTCCAAATCGGCCAGGTTGGTTAGGCCTTCCACGAACGTGATGTGGGGCATTGCTGCATACGCTTCCTGTCATTCTCCGTAACACCACACGACTCGAGCAATAGGTGGGGTGATCATGCTGTCGGCGTGTTGAAGGAGCTTCCTGACGAAGTGCGTTTTGCCGGAACCCGTCGGTCCTGCGATGACGCAAGTGAAGGGATGCTGCTACCCAGGGTCCATGGTTCGAGGTGTATCCGTTGTCGTGGTAACCCGCTCTTGTAAATTTCGTACGAGTGAACTGGAGTGGTGGTGGGTACAACGTCGGTCGTCCTTGTCTGTTCACTGTCAGGGATGGTGCTGGGGGTGGGTACAACGTGGGTCGTCGTTGTCGGTTCACTGTGAGGGATGAAATCCGGTGGGTGTTCAGACGTAGTTGGCGTACTTGGTGTAGGTGTAGAGCTTGGTGTGGAGCTCGACGTGGTTTGTACACGGGGTGTGATGGTGGTGACTGGGCTCGATACGACTGGTGCTCTCTGTAGACCGGTTTCACTGGTGCCTGGCGTTCTCAGTTGGTTAAGTAACGTGCTTACATAGGCTACGTCGTAAAACACACCTCCGTACAACACACTCAGCAGGGTTAGCAATAGCACCCCAAAGCCCAATTGTGCTTTGCGCGTTTTGGGAGACGCTGTGTTCAGAGGCAGCTGCTGTTTGTCCATAGCACTGTGGTCGGACGTGGAATGAAGGAGGACGGCAGTGGTGTCTGGCTTTATAGTCGTTCCACCTGGTTGGCCGCGACCCAGGAATTGAAGGAACTGGGCCAACCTTGCCATTTCACGAAATGAAACAGTTTGCCACGTCGACGTTACGTTTTCAAAATCTGCTCCACCGTGTAGTAGTCTTGCTTTTACAACAGGCTGTAATTCCGTCTCGTAAAACGTCCCCAGCAACGTTTCCCCTTGGAGATCTTCCAGTTCATAGACTCGCCGCTGTCGGGGTAGGCGCCGTTTAATCAGGAAGTGCTCATCGCTCCAGTTGGGCAAGTAACTTTTCTCGAACTTGCCCTTGACTTTACTGATCCGTACAGGGTCCCGACCTTGTATACCGCCTTCGTCGTTCGCTGCGATGGCCTGGGGTGCAAGACACGCCGGACTTGGGCTTCATTGCGTTGGGTCACGGTAATGGGGGCTCTCTCTATACTCCGGTGATAGGCTCGATTGTAACCCCTCACCAGTTTCGGGAGAAAATCGATGTACCGCCTTGTACTCTTATAGGTGAAATATTTATACATGCGGCCTTTGAATGTCCTGTTGAACCTCTCCACCACAGAAGCCTTGGTCTCGTTGTACGTATGGAAGAAAAACACCTTCTGTTTCTTGAGAAAGGCTTGGAATGGTCTGTTGAGGAATTCTGTGCCTTCTTCGGTTTGCAAATATAAAGGTTTGCGCCCGGTCTTGGAGATGTCTTTGAACGCCGCTATGAGATTTGCCCCCGTTTCCGTCCGGATGGGTACCACCCACGCATACTTCGTAAGGATATCGATGCACGTCAATATATACCGATTCTCATCGTTGTGTTTGGCAAAGGCGCTCATATCGACCAAATCCGCTTGCCACTGGGCATTTATTTCTCCCACGATGATCCGGTTCCGCAGAAAATGGCGACGGACAGATCGATGTAAGGTATAGGTGTCTTGTCTTCTTAACCAATCTCGGACTTGGGCACGTTGTATCCCCTGGGGTTTGGCCGCTCGATAGAGAGCCGACAATGCACTATAGGCCGCCGGACTGTCGGGACTGTAGTATAAGTTATCCAGCACCTTCTCCCAGCGCTGCATGGTGACAAAATGATGATGCACCCTGGGCCGGAGTTTCTTTCTGATTTTCTTCATTGGCTTTCACGGTGTCCATGGCAAATGACCAGTCCAACTCGTCTGTTGACCGCTTGATAAGCACTTCATCCACATCTACCACGGCATCTTCCAATGCAGACCATAGATCAGGGTGAAGGGTAGAATGCACTGTACCCCCATCTAGCCGAGCCAATTGAGCAAAGAAAGGGCCGCGTCGGATGTACACATCGTGACACAAGTGGATGAGGTCGCCGTCCAGTTCACCAGACAACACCCGTTTGAATTTGGTCCAGCCCTCCCGGGACAGACGAATGTGAGCCGGGCACGGTTGTGTAGGGTCCGCATCACAGATGTCTCCCACCTCCTCCATGATATCGACCGTATCCGCATACACGTGCAGGAAAACCTCGGGGGTCAAGCTGAGATACGCCAGTATCATATGCTCCGCCATGGTCAGTACGTGAATGGTACCAGAGTTGACTGTTTCTCGTATTTATAGGAAGAACCCCGTGAGATCAAAAGGATCAGGTGGTCATATCACTGGGCTGGTTGAGTGTAGCCGGGTAATCAATGGCATCGTCGTCGGGTTCATCTAGTTGTTCATGGGGTTTTGCCGCCGATTCTCTCAGGGCACGAGCCCACTCCAACTCGTCTGATGACCGCTCGTCCGGTGAAAACAGCTGGTCCACGATAGACACCACTTTCTCGAAGGCTGTCCACACATCGGGGTCTAGGGTGAAGCCTCGCGTAGCATCTTGGCAGCGGCCCAGACGTGGGAAGAAAGGTCCACGGTATACGTAGATGGCATTGTCTATGTGGATGACGTGTCCATCGAGCTCGCCGCTCAACACCCGTTTAAATTTGGTCCAGCCGTCACGGTGTAGCGTCACCGTATTCGATACGGTCTCAGAGGGCGACCAGCAAACTCCACGGTCTTCCACCAGGGTGACTTTATCTTCATAGACGTGTATCCCCACCAGCGGTGTAAGGGGCAGGATGGCTCGTAGGACGGGTGACATGCTTGGTCCAATGTCGAACGGTGAATGACACACACTCTGTCTGACCCTCGTATTTATAGTCCCCACTGTCAATACCACAGCGACAGGGTTAATAGGGCACAGACTAGTGTGAGGCCAACCAGCCGGTGCTGGTTCCGGCGTGAGCGCTCCTGGTCCATAGCGCGAGCATCAAGGATGGCTGTCATAGTCCAGTAGTGGTGAGTGATGGCACGCCTCTCCATCGAGTGCACTCTGTGGAGGACCGCTTCTGTGAACTCGTTCAGGATCTGGCGTCGTCCCTCGTTTTCGTCGCCATCTGCAAACATGGACCGGACCACTGCTCGGTAACCCGTGAATGAATTCACCGCGGTGGCATGCTGTAAAATGCGAGTCGCACAGGGCTGGGTCTCTGTCATGGCTCTGCAACCGTAGAAATGAAGGTGTGTGATCCCGAGAGACGTGTTTTATAGACCATGTCACACATACGCGCCTAGCACTACGGGTGTAGTCCGTGATACGTACTATTCTGATGGGTTAGTCCAAAATAGAGAACAACAACACAGATTACAGATCAATCCTTTTATTATGCGTGAACATCATAGGAATGCATGTACTGACCTGTCTGTGGGGGTTTCCCACAATGGCGTTCATCTTCGTGACTTTTCCTGTACGTCCGTGTCTTTTCGGGTACGTCCGTGTCTTTTCGGTAAAGTCCTTGTCTTTTCGGATCGGTGACGTCCGTGTCTATCATCCGGGCACTTCGCGTCTGCGCCTGCATTGGGTATGTATAAGGGTCTTCATGCGTGCGCGCGCGCAATGCGGCTCAGTCGTACACCAGTACACCAGTCTCGATCCTCGACTTGGGGGTAGTGTCCTAAAAATAGATTACCAGCTAGCGTGCTATAAAAGGGAAGCGGCCTTGCCATTTCGTCATACACTCTATCAACCACCAAGATGTTCACTTGCACAACTTGCCAGAAGCAGTTTACTCGTCTAGATAATTTACGACGCCACGAGGCCTCCACCCACAACGATGGACTGTATACTTGTATAACCTGCGCACGGTCATTTAATCGGGAGATGCTTTACTGCGCCACGAACGTTCAATTCATGGGCCACCCAAGCGTCCATGCGAGGATTGTGATCAACTCTTCAAACGACGCAGTCAGTTGCTGCGACACCAACGGTTGATTCATGGTCCGTCTCTACGGTTTGAGCGACAACTTCCTACTGAAGAGGAGCCACGGAAGGTGAGATCCAGTGAAGATAAGCCCGGGGAGACGAACGCCACTGGTGATGCGATGAAGGAGAGCCCGCCTATACCCACAGTTCAGAAGAGCCTGAATATCCAGCCGGACCACAGCGTTACGGTTTCGAGTCCTGAAAACATCGAACATTTTCTGGTGGAGCCCATAAATGTTCCCAGCGATCTCTTACAGGACAACTATCCAATCAGTGACATCGATCGGCGCCATTGGTCCATGACACGGTACTCTTTCCCCACCCTCAAGATATCTACAATTTCCCACTGACCAACCGCACCTGTCTACGCAGCTACGTGGAAGCCATCTTCAACGATCAAACTACGGCCTTTACATTGAATGTCGCTTTCGGGTACATCTTTCGTCACAAAAAGACGGACCAGTTACAGTATTATTATCCCAGTGCCAACAACCATGTGTTTGACCAGCCGGTCACCATCATTAACCGGGGGTCACTAGAGACGATACTGGAGATACTGGACACCGTGGAACCCTTGAGATGGACGCATCGTCAACGCCCCAACATTCAATGGGTGGTAGAGAGGGTAACCAATGTCACGTTTTTCCTGACCAAGCTGACCGATCACCCCCATCGGTTGAATGCGTCACCCGTGCACTGATGAATATCATGCCGTACACACACTCTATGTCTACATGCTGCTCGCTGACTTGAGCTCAGTAAACCCTTGTACCTAATGTGACAATGTGTTAAATAATAAAACATGGTGTTTGATATTTCAATTTGTTTTGCTGTGAACATACTAAACATACCCAGAGCGGCTCCCCCAGTCTGGGTATGATGTAACATTGGGATAATAAACTATATAAACATTGCTGAACTTGTCGTTTTTCATATTGGACCGTCTGACCTGGAGGTGACCTTTGACCTTTTGACCCGCGCGCGCGGGCACTGCCGGGGATGACGCGCACTTCCGGAGAACTCGCGCGCGAGCGCGCGGGGCGCCGGGGCGGGGGCGGGGCCGGCGCCCGTGGGGAAAGTTAGAGGTCGTGTATTTGAGCATTCTAAAAAAAACCGGAAGTGACGTCACAACCCCCACCTGACCTGCGCATTCGACACCGGATGTGCCGCCATCATGAACATACGTGCCGCCATCTTGGATATGCCCCATAATGCACCGGGTCAAAATACTCGCTTCTGACTGGACGAGAGCTCCGTGGCGGATTTAAAATACTCGCTTCTGATTGGACGAGAGATCCGCATTGCATCTGCGCATGCGCAGAATGATATTCCTACCGCACACCCAGCCAATTAGATGCCCCTTCACATAAGCTTCACTTTGATACCTCATATGACCCCACTGGATCATAAGGGACTCCCCTAGCTCTCAACACGCCTATGTTCATGCGCAGAATGGTGACAACGCCCAAGCCGCTAGTCCAGTCAGATGCCCCTTCACATAAGCTTCCCTTTGATACCTCACTCGATCCCATTGGACCAGGAGTAACTCCCCTAGCTCCAAAATGGCTATTTCCATACCCTTGGGCCACCGCGCATGCGCAGAATGGTGACAACGCCCAAGCCGCTAGTCCAGTCAGATGCCCCTTCACATAAGCTTCACTTTGATACCTCATATGCCCCCATTGGAGCATGAGTAACTCCCCTCGACACCAAAATGTCAATGTCCATACCCTTGGGCCACCGCGCATGCGCAGAATGGTGACAACGCCCACACCCAGTCCAGTCAGATGCCCCTTCACGAATGCTTCACATGGATACCTCACTCGACCCCACTGGACCATGAGTAACTCCCCTAGCTCCAACACGGCTATTTTCATACCCTTGGGCCACCGTGCATGCGCAGAATGGTGACAACGCCCAAGCCGCTAGTCCAGTCAGATGCCCCTTCACATAAGCTTCACTTTGATACCTCACTCGACCCCATCGATCCATTAGGGACTCCCCTAGCTCCAACACGGCTATTTCCATACCCTTGGGCCAACGCGCATGCGCAGAATGCCGCTATCTCAACCCCATACCCAGACCATCACATGCCCCTTCACATAAGCTTCACTTTGCTACCTCACTCGACCCCATTGGTCCATTAGTGGCTCCCCTAGCTCCAACACGGCTATCCACATATTGAACCTATACCCCCAGTATGGGAATATATATTTATATATATATGTCTGTATGGGGCTATATCGTATTTTTTCAAAAATTTCACCGATTCGCACCGCAACACTTGCTATAATGTTCTACATGACGAGACGTGAAAAACGAGACCCCACAACCCTACCGCAAATGTGTAGAAGTGGGTTTCCCAGGGGGACAAACATCGGTCCTGGACCCTGTCCCATCCCACATCAGCTGCCATCCACAGGCCGCCATTCTGAACCCACCACCACCCACAGGCCGCAATTTTGGTCCCACCACCACCACCACCCACAAGGCCGCCATTTTGGTCCCACCACCACCACCACCCACCGGCCGCCATTTTGGTCCCACCACCACCACCACCCACAGGCCAACATTTTGGTCCCACCACCACCACCACCCACATGCACTCAGTGACCTCTCCTCCACGTTCCCTCCACAAATGCACTCAAAATCAGAGGTCAATGTTGTTCAATTGACGCTTTATATACTACTTGTGTAATATACAATATCTGTCCTGTATTGTATCATATATGTCTGATATATGATATCTGTCCTTCAGTTAACCTTTCCGCAATAACGCCCTCACCATCGCACAAAACATTAGTCTTGTTTCATCAGATCTCTCAGCAATCTTAGTGTTCATACTCTCGGTAGGAGACCTTCTTCTTCTTCAAACCAGTGTGAAGAATCCATATTCATAAGATAAACACATCACTCGCCTCGGTAGAGCTTTGGCAGCAAAGACATCAACCTTATGTACGTTATCGTGACATTACGCTTCGCCGAGCTCTTCGTAACAGGCGCATACCTGTAATGTGAGTGTTGACCATAGCGGGACTTACTGTCACTGTCGTATGTGTCCCACCCCTCACATCCATTGTACAACAGTATTCACAGATCAGAAACTGTATCACAAGAATTTGTTGTATGACATACCTTCAAACATCTGGAACAACACGGCGAACGCCGGCAGTAATATGCGAACATACATGTATGGTGCAATGATAGAGTTTTTCGCTATGCAGTAACAGTTAATGATTTTGCATTAGAGTTTCTTTCATGGTAGTACTATACGTACTGAGTATTTATATGATTTTCATCCAACAGGAATTCTCGCATGCTTGTTTGGGTTTTATCTATCGCAGTGCTATGGAAGAACACAATGAAATTATTGATAATTTTTCGCCAGTATCTGCTCTTTCATGTAAATTTAGAAACCGTTTTTTTTTTCAAAAGTGCCATATTTTCAGTAGGACCCCTTGCATGGTTTCTTATCCATATGCGTTTTTTCATGCCTCTTTATCCTGGTTTTCACAGCAACACTGTACTGACAGAAAGAACACTTGTACGGTTTCTCACTAGTATGGATAAATTCATAGAGCTTCAAGGTTCCTTTCACAGCCGAGCTATTTTGACAGACATAGCACTTGTATGGCTTCTCACCAGGTTGAGTTCTCTCGTGTTCTTTCCGGCGCCCTTTCTGGATAGTGGTGTATGAACAAAGACAACATTTATATGGTTCCAATATGGGTAATTTCATGTACCTTTGTGTTTTTTCCACAGCAGTGCTCTATCAACAGAATAAACATTTCTTGGGGGTTTCGCACCAGTGTCAATTCCCTCATAATTCTTCACGTCCCTTCTTGGCTCGTGCTATATGAACAAAGAGAGCATTTGTATGATTTCTCTTCTCACCTGTGTGTATTATCTTACGATCCGTCAGATTTCCATTTCGGCTCGTGGTAGATGAACAGAGAGAGCATTTGTATGGTTTCTCGCCAATGAGCAAAATACCCTAATTTATTTTTAGGTTTCTTTTGTAAATAGGGCTATATGAACAAAGAGAGCATTTGTATGGTTTCTCACCAGTGTGTATTATCTCATGCATCTTCGGGTTTTTGTTTGTTTTTGAATGGTGCTATATGAACAAAGAGAGTACTTGTATGTTTTCTTGTCATTATGTATTCTCTCATGTTCTTTCAGGTTTCCTATCTGGCTCGTGCTATATGAACAAAGAAAGCATTTGTATGGTTTATAACCAGTGTGGATTCTTTCACGTTGTTTCATATTTCCTACCCGGATAGTACTATATGAACAAAGAGAGCATCTGTATAGTTTCTAGCCAGTGTGGATTCTTTCGTGTCCCTTCAGGTTACTTTTTTGGCTCGTGCTATACGAACCATATGGTTTATCGCCAGTGTGGATTCTCTCATGCATCTTCAGGTGTCCTTTTCGAATAGTGGTATATGAACAAAGGAAGCATTTGTACGGTTTCTCTCCAGTGTGCATTATTTCATGTTGTCTCAGATCTCCTACTCGGCTAGTGCTATATGAACAAAGAGAGCATTTGTACGGTTTCTCTCCAGTGTGATTTATTTCATGTTGTTTCAGATCTCCTACTCGGCAAGTGCTATATGAACAAAGAGAGCATTTGTACGGTTTCTCGCCAGTGTGTATTCTTTCATGTCTCATCAGGTGTGCTTTTTGGCTCGCGCTATATGAACAAAGAAAGCATTTGTATGGTTTCTCACCAGTGTGTATTCTCTCATGCATCATCAGGCTTCCTTTTCGAAGTGGTATATGAACAAAGGGAGCATTTGTACGGTTTCTCTCCAGTGTGATTTATTTCATGTTGTTTCAGATCTCCTACTCGGCAAGTGCTATATGAACAAAGAAAGCATTTGTATGGTTTCTCGCCAGTGTGTATTCTCTCATGCATCATCAGGCTTCCTTTTCGAATAGTGGTATATGAACAAAGAGGGCATTTGTATATCTTTACAACACGACATTTGATCTGGTCAGGCAATCCTGGCTCTGTTGTGGAAGGAGAAGACGTGTGCTTTCCCTCCTGTAAGATTTCAGGCACGTTGGTAGAGCTACTCTCATTCTCTGGTCCGTTGGTGTAGCAAGTGCCACTCCCTGAGCCGCTGGTGAAGCTATTCTCATTTCCTGATGTGTTGGTGGAGCTAGTATCGCTACCCTGTCTGTTTGCGGAGTTAGTCTCTCCCTCAGGTCCTTCAGTGGGGCTAGTCTCACTCACTGGTCTTGTGAGAGATTTGTACAAGGCCACAAGAACAGGTCGGTAAATTGACTTCTTGTCTTTCTGATATGGGCCCAGAACATCGTGTTTATTGTCCTGAAAATATCAACATTAAACCAGCTTTGAGCCTAACTGGGTCATATGGTGATGTTATTAAAATTAAACAGTTTCTTCAAGATTTGTCATAGACTTCAGCGATTATTGTGAATAAATCTTTGGATTTGATGCTCGGGCAGACAGGTCTGTAGTACCTTTCGCAATTAATGCTAAGTTTACAGTTGAGTACGTTTACAAGAGTAACATGTGAACATTTCGACGAAATTTTTCTATGTACTATTACTTGGGAGCGCATAACTGGTACTCTGGAGAACCCCCAAACAACTACTCACGTGACAGTGCGGTTCTTCTTTAATGTTGAATATAATCTCTGGTTCTGTGTAGTTGACCACATTAGTCACATCAAACTGGTTGATCGCTTCTATTTTTATCTCTTTTGTTGGTGCACCTATGATTTGGTCATATATTGTCGGTACATGAGCTTGGATTTGGTCATATCTTGATGGCACATCTCCTAAGATTTGGTCATATATTGTCGGTACATCATCTTGGATTTGGTCATATCTTGTCGGTACATCCCCTAGGATTTGGTCACATATTTTACTATCAGGATTCTTAGCCCCGTATTCACAAAACTGATACTGAATCACACTCATCAGGTCGGGTGACTGTACTTTCATTGGCTTCGGTTCCATTTCCTGCCACGTTAGTTCACCGGGGCGGCCTGAAAAATAACACAACACGAAGTCAAAATTCTCAAGTCACCAAATTCGGCGACTTGTCGTGTCCAATGTGTACACTGTTAACTGTTTACTATGACCATCGACGTCAAATGTACGAAGACGATATTCAGGTACAATATTCTGTACAATAAAATGCAAAATAATTATGATGCCTCAGCACTCCGTTATGCAACCTCATAACCCGGGTCATTAGACCACTGACAGCTATTCAGAGCTGATTAAAACGGTCAGCTGTCGACGCTGACATTTCGATTGGTCAGTTCCTGATTTGAAAAGGGGGCTATCCAATGAGTAGAGCGACATAAGGGAAGAGGCTACTCAGTGACACTGTTTTATTCGCAAACATGGCTGTCATAACAGTACGCGTATCATATAAAACATGTACTTTTAGCATATTTAGAACCATTATTTGGAATTCGGCGCTTCGCATTCGGCATAGTTAACTAAATCATCAAGGAAGATATTCTTTGTCATTGAAAAAGTGATCGTATAACAGTATTTTCGTTATTTTGAGATTACACTGTCTTGGGATTACACTATCTTGGGATTACACTATCTTGGGACTACACTATCTTAGTATTTTCGTTATTTTAGGATTACACTATCTTATCTTGAGATTAGGGACCGTTCAAGATTTATCGGAGGGGGGCGGCGCACTGTAAAAATATAGCCAAAAAAAATGCCACCCACCCTCAAGTGATGTTTTTATTGCTCACCCCCCTGTCGGAGTCCTAAAAATGTTAACCAGTAAAAAAAATGAGCACCCCCCTCCCCCCCCCACCTCCCGGCCAAAAGAAAACACTTTAAAAGAAAACACTATCTTAGTAAGATAGTGTAATCCTAAAATAACCAAAATAATGTAAATCATCAAGGTTTGTGAATTCATTATACATGACGTAAGTACTGATAAACTGAAATGTGGAACATGTGGCACTAAGCTTACAGATCAGAAATTGGTTCCGCCTTCTATAGCAATACATACAGGTTTGGACATCTTGCTAGAGAATTTCCTCCATTTTCGACTGTGAAATACTAACCAATTATGCACGAAAGTGCTCCGAATCAAATAGTTGAAAGACCCCAGAAAACGGAGACCAACGAACCACGACTCGCGCGGTAGATATTACATTACAGCAAAATAAGCATCCGAAACCAAGTCGGAAAGGGTGCAAAGATAGTGAGCCTGTGAAACGAAGCATGTGCCATCGGAAGGTTGATAATTTATGCCTAATTTATTGCTCATGCAAGGAAAAACATAAAAGTACAAAAGTACAATATTAAGGATGTATTGGGAGCAATAGGAGGCTACATTGTATGTCATTGAACGTGTGTATACAGCAAATATTGTGGTAACATGCGCGGAGTATAAGAAAGAAGGTACTTCAAAACCAACTGAGGATGTACATAATACATGTATGTAAATCATGAATATTTATTATACAGTAAAATATGGAGCACTGATTAAACTGAATTTATACACTGTAGAAATGAGCAGAATTACTCTCCAGGTGTGTGTACAATATATATGCTATATTACAATGGTAACCTGCATACAGCCTGATCAAAACCTCCCATCTGTCTAGAACCAAAACCAATAGAAAACACTCAGGATTGGTAGGCAGGTAATAAACCGTAACCGAACTGCCACCGTCTGTACAGTGTGAAAACTATTAGTAAACTGAATCATTATGCCATAAACAGCTGTATAAGTCAGTCTACCCAGAATCTAAGATACAATGAACAGTGGGTTATAAACTAGGGGACATAGATAAAGAGCAAACTTCTATAATTATAGTCTTGATAAAGCAAGTGTTGTACAAGGACTTTATGGGCTCTATATTAATACTGACTAATCGGCTCAACAATACACAGCCCAGATTTTGTTTAATTGTTTATTTTGTTTATTTAACATCAATCTCTACAGATCCAAGGGATCCATTTACAGAGATGATAACAAAATATGAAGGGGAGATTGGGGTACAGTGGGACATGGGGCACAGTAGGACAAGCCATCTATCTCGTATGTTACGTACAAAAATCACATTACATTATTATCAGCAGAAAGCTACCATCCCCATCCAAAATCTATATTGTTTATAAGTAAAAAAACAATCCGTGACATAAAATTAGGGGCAAAAAAACTGTTTTTGAACAGTCCAAGTAAATTTTTGGACTAAGGATCATATTTTGTTATTCCAAGTTTTCTACGGTAATTCATTATGTTTTGGTTTTATTGATAAAGGATGGATAAAGTACAATTTTATTGCATCAATTCATTATCTCAGATGTATGTGTTTCTGTTTTTCACAAAATGGAAAAAAATATGCACCTGGGGCATACTGGGACACTTTTGTACACTGGGACAATAGTAATCAAATGGCGAAATTTCCTTTCATTCTAAAATGTTATGAAAGTAGATTATTTTGATTCCTAGATAGTAGTAATCAGTAATCCCATTGGATTTGATGAGTTTTAGTTAGAATTTCAAAGTCAAATTATTCCATTGGAATGGGAATCACACAAAATATTTTTTCTTCAAATTTGACCTCTGGGAAATACGTTATGTAACGCATGGGGTCTAAAATAGCAACTGACTTAGCCATTGCTGTTGAATCTTGTGAATTGATATGAGAAACATAACAGTATATACTTGATTTCAAATAAATTTTGATTATTGTCCCACTGCACCCCAGTGGGTATCCCAGTGATCCCCAAACTTGGAACAAACTGGGACACCTTTTTTTACTTTTTAAATTGTAATTTTGGAGAATAGTATAGCAGATATAGCAGACAAGTATAGCAGATATAGCAGACAAGTATAGCAGATATAGCAGACAAGTATAGCAGATGAAGCAGACAAGTATAGCAGATATAGCAGACAAGTATAGCAGATATAGCAGACAAGTATAGCAGATATAGCAGACAAGTATAGCAGATATAGCAGACAAGTATAGCAGATATAGCAGACAAGTATAGCAGATATAGCAGACAAGTATAGCAGATATAGCAGACAAGTATAGCAGACAAGTATAGCAGATATAGCAGACAAGTATAGCAGATATAGCAGACAAGTATAGCAGATATAGCAGACAAGTATAGCAGATATTTCAGAATTGTTTGTATGATTATATCATGCTAACTATTAGTTATAACTAGAGCATAGAATGTTACTCTGTGGGACAATAATAGCAGAGATTTTTGCAAAAATGTAAAAAATGTCCCAGTGTATCCCAATCTCCCCTACATATAACAATGAATAAGACAATATCACAATATTTAGTATTTAAGTATAACGGATAATAAATTAAGATCACAATATCTAACATATAATTATAAAGAGTATTTAAATTAGGCACTGAGTATAATATTCTACATAAAAGTGTATATTTCGGATTAAATCACATGTGAAGCTATATTGAAATGGTTCTGCATAGATTAGAAAAGTGTATTTCTGTACTTATATTTAAAAAAAGGTAACCTGCTAAAAATATCTACATGCGACTGTAAAGAGTTGTAAGAGCGTTGTGAGCGTAAAAGAACATGATTGCTCCTAATTAATATACGAGATTCTGGGGGATAAAATGTCTTCTACTGTCTTGAAGTACGTGAAGGTACATGGTAAAATATTTTATTCGTAAGATAATTGTAGTTAAAATAGCTGTGGACACATCGATATAAAAACATAACAACAAAGTACTTCCGTCGATTTTCCAATTGAGGAAGGTTAAAACGTTTACATAGTGACAAATAATTGTCCCCGGAATATGGAATAAAACATTTAAAAAAGAAGAACTTGACAAACTTTCTCTGTACTGTTTCGATGCGATTAATTAAAAATTTCTGACGTGGAGACCAAACCTCACACGCGTAGTCTAATTTGCTTCTGACTAGAGATATATAAAGTGATTTAATTCCAGATTTACCCGCGAAAGGTTTACAATTTCTTCGTATAAAACCTAACATTTTTGTTTAGACTTACTGACAATCTTTTCTATTTGGACTTTAAAAGAAAGATTTTCGGATAAAATCACACCTAAGTCTTTCACACCTAATGCACTCGTCATACATTCTATACCTAAAGTCAGTCTTTACCCTTTTTGTCATGAAGTTTATAACTGAACATTTTGCGATATTGAGTGTCAGTTTCCAAGTTTTACACCATTCACATATCCGATCAATATGACTCTGCAGTAAAACACAATCTTCTCCCCTTTCTATATAGATTTAAATAATTTGTCATTATCAGCAAATAGTAAACATTTGGAAAATCTTAGAATGGTGGGAAGGTCTTTAATATATAATAACTACAAAGTGGGACCTAAAATTGATCCCTGGGAAACACCAGAAGAGACTGAACACCAATTTAAAAACACACCGTTAATTGAAACCCTCTGCTTCTTTCCAAAAAGATAAGAAGTTAGCCAGTTAATAAGACTACCTGAGATACCGTAAGCTTTAAGTTTATGAATTAACAACTGGTGAATAACGGAGTCATCATAGCCAGAAGATTTACTTGTGTCCAAGTTTTTAAGGGCTTCAAAAACATCATCATAAGAAATGATAATGGTAGACAGCAGTCCAGGAGAACATATACCAACATCTGGATATTCGGTCACAACTTCTCTATAAAAGATGGATGAGAAGTGTCGATTAAACATGTTAGTTATGTCCTCAATATTTGTGATTTGGTTTACGCCGTCAGCCATTGAACTCGCAATTGAGCCTTCGTTCCGTTTCCCACGCACAAAACTTCAAAGAGCGTTTGGGGTTGTCTTGAACGGACTCAATTGTCGATATATAACCTTATTTGATCTTCTGAGTTGTTTTAACTTCCTTTCTAAGGTCAGAGAACATTCTGTATTCATTCGAGGTCTTGTCTCGACCAATACTTCGCTCAAGTTTAGATTGACCATCTGAATCGGCAGAGATTAAAGGGAAGGATACAGGATATATTTATAGGTGTTTCATAAAACTAAGCCATGAAATCAGGCACAGTTCACATGAACATGAATCCCAGTCATTTTGGTGCTGCTTGTAGAAGTGTATTGATGGATGTGTAACTGAGAGACATAACTAAGATGAGTTGTTTGAGCTGATCTGTCATCACATCTCCCAAGCTAACGCATCTAATTCGGCTTAAATCGGTGATACTGAATGGGAATTGCCGAGGGAAGCTTTCCTGTAGAGTCTAATCGTTGTTTTCAGTCATCAGACGTCTTCATTTTTTCCCCACTTCTTGCATATCGCTCTAGTGTAGCCGCAAATTACTTGTTATGACCATATACACCAAACTCAACATTGAATAGGCCTGGGTTAATTAAATGTTCAGGTTCATTGAAAAGCAATGAAGTTGCCCTATTTTCTCAAGTTCCTGAAATCAGAATACCATTATATTTATATCTCATTATAACATGTACCGTTGCATGTATAATTCAGAAGTCCGGGACAAATTATGAACGGATTCACTGTAAGAGGGAAGTCATGTAGACATAATCACAGTGTGGGTCAGGTACATTTGCCCCTATATATATGCTGAATTAGAAGTTAAACTATAGTGTGTTGAAGTGTTGATTAAACATGTTAGTTATATCCTCAATATTTGTGGTTTCGTTTACGCCGTTTGCCATTGAACTCGCAATTGAGCCTGCGTTCCGTTTCCCGCGCACAAAACTCCAAAAGCGTTTGGGGTTGTCTTGCACGGACTCAATTGTCGGTATATATATAACCTTATTTGACCTTCTGAGCTGTTTTATCTTCCTTTCTAAGGTCAGGGAACATTCTGTATTCATTCGAAGTCTTGTCGCGACCAGTACTTTGCTCAAGTTTAGATTGATCATCTGAATCGGCAGAGATTTAAGGAAAGGATACAGGAGATATTCACAGGTGTGTCATAAAACTAAGCCATGAAATCAGGCACAGTTCACATGAACATCAACCCTAGTCACTTTGGTGCTGCTTATTGTTGGGTGTGTAACTGAGAGACATAACTAAGATGAGTTGTTTGAGCTGATCTGCCATCACATCTCCTGAGTTAACGCATCTAATTCGGCTTAAACCGGTGATAGGAGCTGTGTGGATACTCCATATTCTCCACATGGACATCTATAATAAAAGCGCGGCTGAGATACTGAGGATATGTCTAAGAATCCAACGTATTTTCAGGTCTGAATGGGAATTGCAGAGGGAAGATTTCCTGTAGAGTCTAATCGTTGTTTTCAGTCATCAGACGTCGTCAATGTTTCCCACTTCTTGCATATCGCTCCAGTATAGCCACAAATTGCTTGTTATGACCATATACACCAAACTCAACATTGAATATGCCTGAGTTCATTAAATGTTCAGGTTCATTGGAAAGCAATGAAGTTGCCCTATTTTCTCAAGTTCTTGAAGTCAGAATACCATTATATTTCTATCTCATTATAACATATACCGTTGCATGTATAATGCAGAAGTTATGAACAGCAGCACTGTAAGAGGGAAACCCATTAGACATAATCCTGGTGTGTGCGTCAGGTAAATTTGTCCCTAAATATATGCTAAATTAGAAGGTAAACTATATTGTAGATTAATTCCGTTTCCTCTATCATCAGATTTCATGTAAATAAATAATAACAAGAAACCGGACTTCCTGTTTTTGCTCTTCTTTGGCGGGACAGATCTATGAGCGACAGGTATTGGCGCATTGCATGTCAGTATAATTTGTAAAATTTGCTCTTCAATATCCGCAAAATCGCATGTTTTGGCTAGCTGTCGTAATTAAGTTTGATACGAGTTTCACTTTCCACTTTCAACATTTCAACTTTAGTATGACGAAAATTATAATCCTCGTAACCGGTCCTCACTTTAGCGGTAAAATATTCAGTTAATTCCGCAACCAACTTGTTCATGTTGTTTATAGTCTTTGGCCTCACCAGTGTCCGAAAGTGTGTCGAAAATTTCATCAACAGCGCTTCCGGCATAGTGTAGCAGTAAAGCACGTTTCCGTGTATCGTATTAATGTCAGTGCAATCGGCAAACGTTCAAATTTGTACAGCCATTCCGTCCAACATGGGCCAATGATACCTTTTAAGTGGACGTCAAAACTGGCAAAAGTTGGCAAACTTGTTGCCATAGTCACAGAAACACAGTAAACTTTCACTAATGTCGACAGAACAGTGAGCGGATCAGCACAAATCAAGTAAGGTTCGTAGATTTCACGATTTCTGAAGTCTGTCACCTTTCGGGTTAGTCAGCACCCTGTTTTCGTACCGAACAAGCACTTCACAAAAGTTTCTACCTCCGCCTCTCGTTGACTGTACAAGCCGGAGTTGCAGAATTTGACTCTCAATAAATTGTTGACGATGTCTTGGACTCGTCGCCATAATATGGTATCTAGCCTTGTGTCAAACGAAACAAAGTTCGAATTAACGCAGGGATTTATTCGTGACTGACTAACAAAGATATCTGCCGACGTACACTGAACGCACATGGTATCTGGTTGACAGCATATGTCGTAAACAGGAACGACAATACGTCATAATGTATTCGTGTTCACTATAAAGATCAACAGTGCCATGTACGGTCATAGAGGTGTGTGCTCTTTAAAATTCGGCAAATTTCGGGAGACATAGTTGGCCCTGAAAAGGGACTTTGGAATTGTGTGTAGCCCAAGCTACTCCTCTGGCGCCTGTTGAAGATGCTTGGGCGTCACTGTGTGGATGACGCACATGTTGGTATCCACAAACAGACCGACCAATTAGTCTTCCCCAGCTGCCTGAAGAGCCATGATGGCGGAGCTCTGGAACCGTATCTTCACATTCTGAGCTATTTCACGGTCGAGGCGTTGGAATACCAGCGTTGGTATTATAAGCTCTGTGCCTCTCTGGTAACGGCTGATTTCCCGGAGTGCAACGGTTCCAGGCTTGTATCGGTGTGGCTTCTTCACACCTCCGGTGGCCGGGGCGCTGCTTTCGGGGAGCTATCCCTCCATGTATCTCCTTGGTAACTTCTTCATAAGCATGTTTGACAATGGCTGGGTACCGATTTACCTATCGCTCTCTTTTTATCTAGCAAACGCGGACGTCATAGAAAAATTTACCTGCGGTACACGTTATATCGTCATGTCGTCGATATAGCTTGTGCTAGTTTATCTTACTTCTAAGCAGACTAAATTTCCCATAAACGAGAGTTGATGTCTAAAACGAATATAAAATTTAACTTTGAGAAGTTTTAGTGTTTCGCTGAAAAATTCAGCAAGCCAACAGCTGCATAAATGTGAATTGTTCTGTTATTTTGCTCATTTCCAAGGCAAATTGTTTTTGACGTCATGGTTTAAAGGCACAGAAAATTAAAAATAAAATATGGGCTTTCCCGTCTAAAAACACTGTAGACTTCAACCATAGAATGTTAGTGTAGACCTCTACAAAATCCACAAGGTTAACTGATGGGGAAGTATGAATTTTAACTTCAAACTTCTGGGGTATTAAAACACAGCTATTTACATGCAGGATGCAATTCCAACATAGGTGGAAATGTTCTGCCAGCTGCAGACCTATCAAACCCAGGCATTGCGTGGGGGTCGAGGAGGGGAGTGGGGGGCATTTGTTTACATCCACTCCGATATAAAGCCGTAAAAATAAAATTCCACTAGGATATGGAAGTGCACATATTGTACTATGTTGTCATGAAGTATGAAGTTTCCAGATACGGATATAAGCGGAGATTCTTTTTTCTGACAAAATGCGCCTATTTTCTCACATTATGTGCGAGCGCGCCAATTTGAGCAGCAGAAAACGTCATATTTCACAATTTTCAGTAACCATAACTTATGAAACTGAAAATTATAAGTCATTAGGATTTTCTTGCTATCAGTTACCTGATGTCAACCATGCATATTTTTTTTTAAGATATTCCACATTTTCTCGAACTGACCAGAAATTCTCGCGTCACTGCGCGGTCAACACCCTCGCACATTTTGGCTCACACAATTTTCGTTCGCCAGGAACAAAGAACGCGTTTAGACATAATTTGACAACAGCCAACATAAATTTCTATGTCATAGAGTCATAGCTTACTTTTATTCCGGCTAAGTTCTTTGAATTTCACGTAGAAATTAGCGGTTTTTGCCAAGTCACTCCTTCCCGACATTACCGTAAAATCTGCCATGTTGTTATGATGACATAATTTACTTCAATTTACCGGGAATTCTATGGTTTTAGCAAAAATAGTTGATTGCTTACGTAGCGCTGGGTCGTATATTATTGTTGGGTTGGCCTGTGTTATTTTTTTAGCATGTTTTTATCGTGGGATTAGCACAATAATTAGAAAAGAAAGAAATTAAGTACAATTTTAACGAAATATAACACACTAGAAGACAGAGCTCTTGATCGAAAGGTCGTGGGTTCAACCCCCACCTGCACCGGTTTTTTTCTCTGATATTATTTTTGTTGGTCAATATTATTTTTATTATTTTTTTTATTAAGAAAAATGTATTAATTTTTGCCAGTATTCTATTTAAAAGAATTGAATATTTCAGTAAGTATCTGACGCAGAGGATAGTGTAGTAACAGTATATTAGTCACATTTAGTAGTATAAAAGTGCATTTCGAGATCTGTTGACCTTGTGGCGCAGAGGATGGTATAGCAACAGAATATTCACTCACATTTAGTAATATAAAAATCGCAATTCAAGCCCTATTGACCTGGCAACGATGAGGAATATTAGTCTTCGCATTTTATTAGTATAAAAAACGCATCTCGAGCCTTATTGACCTGGCAACGATTAGGTGTATTAGTCGTCACATCTTAGTAATATAAAAATCGCATTTCGAGTCCTAATGACCTTGCCCCTCCAAATTATATGAAATAAGTTAAGAATTCATGATTCGTGGCCGATTCATTGTGTTAGAGACAAAATCTGCTATATTACAAGGTATATATATGATGGCCAAGAGGGGCCATCGCGTCTTTCATTTCTAATTTAACGCGATGGAGCGATGAAGCTATGCGATTGAACGATAGAGCTATGCGATGCGCGATGGAGCTATGCGATGCAGCGATGGAGCTATGCGATAAAAAGTCACGCTATGCGATGCGCGATGAGGCTATGCGATATGCGATGCGCGATGAGGCTATGCGATACGCGATGGAGCTATGCGATGAAGCGATGAAGCTATGCGATGAAGCGATGGAGCTATGCGATGGAGCGATGGAGCTGTGCGATAAAAAGTCGCGCTATGCGATGCGCGATGAGGCTATGCGATGGATCGATGGAGCTATGCGATGGGGCTATGCGATGGAGCAATGCGATGGAGCTATGCGATGGAGCGATGGAACTATGCGATGGAGCTATGCGATGGGGCTATGCAATGGAGCTATGCGATGAAGCTATGCGATGGAGCTATGCGATGGAGCTATGCGATGGGGCTATGCGATGGAGCTGAGATGGAGCTATGCGATGGGGCTATGCGATGGAGCTATGCGATGAAAAGTCATTGCGCATGTTCGTTTAAAAACGAGGCTGAGTTGGACGCCATTATTCAACATTCAACGAGGAAATAAAGCTCTATTTGCTGTGCCTGTTTTGCTGTTTCTCACAAGTTTTATTTTAAATATTCGCCGTCAAACAAATGATGATTTTCGAAAGCACCGGTATATATAATTTAAATAATAACTATATACATGAACGTCACAGGACCTACGAAGTAGGGTAGGCATTAGGACTCTGACGCGAACTGAGTTCTTGGAAATCTCCACCCCCAGTTGAAATCCTGCCTATATTAAGACGGGCACTGCCCAAGTCAGAATCAGCAGTGATTTTCATCAAAAATCACCAGAAATTTTCATCAAAAGTAGGTCAGCTCAGAACGTGTTGGTAACAGTCCCCTAATGCACCTCCATGCCAAAAATCAAGGTTCTAATGTCAACGGTTCTCCTTATTTTGCCGACGAAAGGATTCAGATGGACTGATGACTGACTGACTGGCTCATTACCGGACAATTTGCAATCTGTAGCCTACTTCGTAGGAATAATTTCAATCGAAAGGTATATTAAGCTTTGACCATGTCAAGAACACAGATATTTTATATTTGTTGGGAAGCCGAACACAGAGCCAGATTTTGAATGTGAATGAGCAAGGATGATGCTTATTGGAAAGTAAAATCTGCATTCAATATATATATATAATACCGTATAGGTTTATTTTTGCTTTTGCTTTAGTCTAGCGGTTTTTCCGCTGCCTTGTTTTTTTGTGTCGTGTTTGTTTGTTTTTGTTTTCGCTGAAAATATTGGGGAGGGGGGCGGGGCATTGCCCTCCGCTACCCCCTCTTCCGCCGTCCCTGCCTCGCCTACCGTGACGCTGTTTCGCAGTGAACTCAATAACGAAAGGAGGAGAAAGAGAAGGGCTAAAAATTGGCAGCTACCGGTCAAGCAGAATTATAGGCATATACAATCCAAACAGAAGAATGGGCTTTTGAAAGCTGCATCATGCCACATAAATATACATTCATGCGGCTATCTATGGAAGACGGATGCGGCCATCGTAATGGCGTATTGTCGCCCTCTGAATCGCACAAAACTTAAGCTTACTATACTGGGTGCCAATGGCCGACAGAGGAAACCAAAATGAGCCATTGCGACAATACGCCAAAGCTACCGTTATCGTGTATCTATTTACAGCTGTACAGGTAATAATTAACCAGTTATTTAATGATAAAACGAAATGGTTATTTTGACGGAGGGACCTTAGTAGTATAGTCACCGCATATAGACTCCCATTTTTATGGTATAATACAGCACAGATATGGTATAATTCAGGACAGATATGGTATAATACAGCATAGATATGATAGATATGGATGGTCCATCTCTACACCAAATACCTTCCTTCGCACCCCAAACTATCCACTTTGGCTACTAATCATACTCATGGACATCCCTCAAATCGGGATCTGCACCACGATTTCTTTACCAATGGGCGAAACCTAGTGTGAGGCAACACCAACTTGATTGTGTGTTTCACGGGCCTACAGACAAAATAAAATTTCAAATTGCCTATTTTTTTGCCACACAAGTTTGAACATCAAAATTTCAATCCCTTTTTTATTCCTGATTGTATGAATTAGGCTGTAGTATTCTATCTGAAACAATGCCGGTGTGATGGATAAGAATGTCCTGGTGATGAGTGTCCCGTTTCATATCCTTTTCTATTGCAACTAAGGACGGACACTTGTCCCCAATGCGGGGAAAAGTGTCCTACCTGGGTTAGAAGATAGAAGACGGACACTCTTAGGCACCGGACATTCTTAGCCTCCACACCGGCAAATAAAAATGCCACACAACAAAAATAAATACCATTCACGATGTTTTACTGGAAGTCAGCGAATTATTGTTGTTGAAAATGCTTCTAATAGTACTTAGGCAATAACGGCATTCAACATAAATCGGGCATCTTCTCTGGTGTGGTCCATCAATGTGTCTTGGTACCGATATTCCGACAGTGATGTGGTATGTCAGAGCTTGGACATGGGGGATGTTTCAGCAGATCAGACGATACGGCTTGGTTTTAAGTCACTGCTGAAGCATGAGGCTGTTGCAACACACGCAAATTTTGGTAGATTAACCTGGAAGATCACAGCCACAACGATGGTGATGAGGG
>JAVTVY010003067.1:0-34818 GCA_036873755.1 Hanleya hanleyi | reverse complement strand
TTGATGTACAGAAATAAATTGATTATGAAACACTGGCACCAGAATATGTTGTAGCATAAGACATGGCCGTTCACAGCTAGCTACTATTTTTTTCTGTGCTCATTCAGTGATGGTCGTTCCAGGGAATAATGATCCTTGCATATAGCCGAGAGAGAGGCAGTTTATCACAGCTCTTCTTCTTAGTGAACTGATGAATCCATTATCATGATAGTCAACCAGAATTGTCCTGTCAAAATACATTTGCTGCAGAAAACAGTCAATAGCCCAATCCTGTAAGAAACTACTATTTCAATATTACCGGTATAGGGAATCGGGTTATGCTGTTTTAAATATAAAAACACTGAACCCTCCCCTCTCCCAAGTAATTATAATGAAATGGTATCTAAATGTGTACACAAAGTAAGTTGTTCTCATTGGAGGCTCGGGTTACTTTAGTGAGGGATGTCCCATTGTCGTACTATGCTGTCAGAGCCGACAGATACCACCATATTGTCGTTGATCCAGGCTATCCGGGTGATGTTACTCTGAGGGTGAGCAGCTGGAAACAGGAAGTGAAACAACAAAATGTGAGAAAAACACTAATAGTATCACTGCAAGAGGAGAAAATATCAACCAATCAATCAAATACAACCATCCTCATATATTTTTTTCTAGAACTAACCTTAAGGCATGGTTGAATGGTTGCAGAGTGTACTGAAGTTATATGCAGCATAGCTAAGCTTGACAGTCATATGACGCCGGTATATGGAGCATTATGAAGATTAGAAGTAAAGATATATATAGCAGTGCTGGCCATGAGGAAAATGCAGGAGAGCTAACCATCACTCGCCTCAAAAAGCTGTAAGGCGAGTATGGGCGAGTGACCGTCACTCTCCTTGGAAAATGTTTAGGCGAATGACTCCAAATTATATTGCCAAATTAGACTCAAGGAGCCAGGAAAACATTTTTTATTATCGGTAAAATGAGAATACATCACTTTTGTAGCTCTGCGTTTAAAAGGTTTTTCTTAAGTTATGGTTTCTTTGGTAGCTGATGATAATTGACATTTTAGATTTATAAATAACAAATTAAAGTAAAAACACTGACTGAAGAAACTACTTGCAAAGTCTGCTCGCTGATTTTTCTCAAAGTCCGCTTCCGGATCTTTCTCAAATCCGCAATTTGGTGAATTTGTATAACCATGTGCTCTCTGTGATGGATCACTGCAAACGATGTTTTTTGAGACTGGCATTTGAAAAGTTGTTGACCAGAACTCAATAAAACTGACACCAGTATAAAGCAAAGGATATGAAGTAATACGCCCAGAGTAACTGTGCAATAGCACAGAACTCCACCATGAGGCAAATGTAGATTTACAACAACAACAACATACCCGTTACCACTATTACTTTCGAAATGAAACGTGACAACTGACACGCTTGTGACTAAATCACTGGAACTTGATAGTTTATGTCTCCCTATTCTGTAATTGGACATTCTTCTAAACAATATTTTGGTGGTGAAAATGGTTCAAATTTGGACTTTGACCAAAAATTTTTTTCACAAATTATGGCGAGTGCTTCAATACTCGCCATAATTGGAATTTAGGCGAGCAGGAGGCGCGCGCGAGCAATCGCTCGCCTCTCACGACCACCACTGTATGGACAAAATAGCCCAATCAATTATTGTCTACACTCAGCAATCATGCATTGCATAAGATGTATTTTTAGAAATTTGACAACTTGATTAACAAAAATGTGATCCAGTAGGGTTGACTTTAGTCCTCTCATATAAAAAATGCATGGAGAGTTGGGCCAGGTCCGCTTTTGCCAAGGCCTTGATTGATGAGAAAACTTTTGCTCCGAGGTTCTGGTAGAGTATGACCAAATTCTTAGCTCTCAATACACTCTTCTATATAGCTCATAATCAAATCAAGTAATTTGATCTTGGAAATTTGGATCAAGGTCAGTCATCTTCAACAGTTTTCTGGTCTATTCTAACTTTATCGCATATGGAACATGAATTCAGAGACCTTAACAGTGTAGATATAATCCTTCATGAAATGAAGTACTAAATAGAATCTGACCTGGATAAAATAGGTCAAGGTCAGTCATCTCTAGACCATTGTCAGATGTATACATAGTATTAATTTGGAAAGCCTAGCTCGTTATATCATAATAAGTGAGTGAGTGAGTGAATAGGGTTTAACGTCGCTTTCAACATTTTTTCAGCTATATCACGACGGGGAAGGGAAGGGAGGGGAGGGGCAGGGGTACCTACTTGTAACAGAGCAGATCTAATGCTGCCATTTTATAGTGCTGTCCCACTGAAATATCATGCCGTAGGCAGACATGACACCCCACTCAGTCACATTATACTGACACCGAGCGAACCAGTCCTTGTTCTATCCTCTTAATAATAAACAGTATATGACCTTGAAAAAGAGATAGGCTTAGCTGGTCAATCACCAGTTGCATATGTAATATGAATTTGGAGACCTTAGCTTTAATCCATCAAAAATATAGCAAATGCTAGAATTTGACCTTGATAACATAGGTCAAGATCGGTCATTTTCAATAGGCTTCTGACCCCTAACCAGATGCATATGTGGTATGAATTTACAATGCCTGGCTATAATCCTTTTTCAGATATCATGTCCACAAGATAGATGGACAATCGTATGAACAGATGACATCATTTTGCACGAGGGGAAAAAAACAGATGGAAAGTCAATACATTAAGTAGGGCCATCCTTAAAAATAAGTTTGTTGCGCATAACCCGACCGTGTGTCCAAAAGTCTGCCGACTGGAAACTTTTTTTCGTGATTTTCAGACCACTCATCTTCTTATTTTATTTTGGAATATCATATCCTATCTCCGCTCTTGGGTAAATGAATGTAAAATGTTCGCCAAGCAAGATCAAGCAGATCCGCAAAGTATTTCACTCTCCGATAGTCGGCGATGTAAGCTTATACCACACGTTTTGAAGGCATATATTCCATGGCCCAGTCCGTAGGGGAATGCAGTATTCATCGAACATGTGTATATGGCGGGAATGTCCCTCTTCTGTTTTGTGTTCGCGTTTGATGGAAAGACGAGGGGACAATAACACAGCGAGAGGCAACAGCAACACAGGACGGGGAAAATGTTTCAAAACAGTTGGTCATTAAAAACTGTCATAAAAGAGCTCTGTCGCAAATCAAGGTGGAATGTGGACATGTTCAGGACTGTCACCACCTCGTGGATCCGCACACCGACAGCTTCTGAGTCTGACGATGTTTGGATTTCTACTTTTCTCTGAGGAGACTTCAGTGCGACCAAATGCAGAAAATCTGTACTGCTTTGTTATTTAACTGAAAGTTTATAACCCTCTATGTCGATAAAGCTGTGGATAATGCCAGTAGCTCCAGCGGTCTTGACAAATTAGACCTGTTAGCTTTTTTTTGACATTCCGATGTTGGCATCCAATACGCTTCTCAGAATTCCACCTCGGACTAAATTCCACGTAAAGCTCCCATCACAGGTTAGAAACTTAGTATTCATTGTTGTCAGTAATTTAAATTACGATGTATTTCTATTCTGAATAAAGGAAGTACGTAAGCCTGGAGGTGTTTAATAAAACCATACCATACATTGCGAAGGGGGCGGGCGGTAATGGTGTTATCAGGGGTTTTTCTAGACGTTTTTTCATCGTGGTAACCATGATGAAAAAAGAAAAATATTGAGTTTTGCAGAAGATTTCAAATGGAGTTTTGATAAAAAAAAAATGAGTTTTGCGATTTTTGCCGTTTGCGCGCACGATAAAAAATATTGAGTTTTCCCACAATTTACCAGTTGCCAGTTGATATGTTGTCACGCATGACCCGCCCGCCATCAATAGTTAGGAGATAAATAATGCCGCATGTATATTAATTACCAGTAATTTTTGGCTGTAAAAAAATAAGTAAGCAAATCCAAGTAAAACGAATGAGGTGATCGCGTGCCATCACAGAGCGGAGGCCACTCAAAAGCCGCCATTTTGGTCCACATTCTTGGGGGAACCCCTGGTCTGATTTCAAAACGAGGCACAGTCGTTTTCCCGGCATGAATCTCTAGCGAGGATTCCCTCGTGTCAAACACGCAGCAGTAAAGTTTCAACTCCGGCATTGTTTTAGTTAATGGGTCAGTTGTTTCCTCATCAACCAGTCGGCACATTGTGCCGAATTTAACCATTCATTTCTCTAATGATACGCTTCTGGGCGAAGTGGTCGAGCGCTTCACATCTTCACTCCCGACAACAACAATGACAACACAGGCTGTCGACCTGCACGTCAACGAAATACTTGTACAGCTTAAGGACGATGGACATACAAAAGTCGTTGCCCTGGACAGAGAATCACTATCTTCAGTCATTATAAAAGAAATACAAGAAGATTTGAATAAGAGGGGACTCCTGACGTTGAAAATTCGGGTAATAAATCCTGCAGTTATCTTTAAAAGTGGTCACAAGTAAGAGTTGTTTCCCTGGATTTCTGTTTACAGAATGTGTGCGCTTTTGAGTTTTACTGTCTACCATAATTATTTACGTAATGTTTCAATTAAATTAAAGCCAACTTAAAATATCACTTTAGAGAATAATTATTTCATAAATGTTTTTTTCTGGCGATCTTTATGAGAGATTTCAGAGTGTATAAATCTGTAAAATAGGAATTTTGTCAGGTTATATATTCGATCACATTCTTCTCTGTCAACGGTAAAAAATTTAGCTTCAATAATTAACAAGCTGAGTAGCTAGCAGGTCCTCCGCCAAGTAGCCTGTTTGAGAGCATACAGCATATACGCTTCCAATATCTCCTTAAATATAACTTGGAAAGTTGATATATGTATGTGGAAAGAGACGTTCATCTGGAATTGTTGAGACAATTTGAGGAGGTTTGGGAAGCAGTAATGGGTAGTGTAACACTGGAATGTAAGTCTGTAGTTGTATATGGATTTGTGGATTGTGAGGTTTATAAATCGATGAGTGGAATAGATCAAGATATTGCGTTCACAACACAGATGGGTACAATATGGGTGACTGAAATCCAAGATGGTCGATGGCAGCCATCTTGGATTACATACTACCTCAATGAAAATCAATACCAATCGCTGTCTAACTGATGTGAAGCACTGTCTCGAGTTTGAAGTTGATTGGTCAAATTGTTGTCAAGATATCACGTTCACAAGATCCGAGACGGATGGAATCCAATATCATCAATGGCAGCCATCTTGGATTATGTACCTCAGTGGAAATCAATACCAATGGCCGTCTAATTGATGTGAAGCACATTCTCGAGTTTGAAGTCGATTGGTCGAACTGTTCTCGAGATATCGCGTTCACAGGATGTGGGATGGACAGAATCCAATATGGTCAATGGCAGCCATCTTGGATTATGTACTTCAGTGAAAACCAATACCAATGGCCGTCTAACTGATGTGAAAAACCTTCCCAAGTTTGAAGTCGATCGGTTGATTTGTTTTTGAGATATCGTGTTAACAAGATGTGGAACGGAGTGAATCCAATATGGTCCATGGCAGCCATCTTGGATTAAGTATCTCAGTGAAAATCAAAACCAATGGCCGTTTAACTGATGCGAAGCGCATTCTCAAGTCTGAAGTGGATTGGTCAAACTGTTGTCGAGATACCGCGTTCACAAGATGTGGGATGGACAGAATCCAATATGATCAATGGCAGCCATCTTGGATTACGTACCTCAGTGAAAATCAATACCAATGGCCGTCTGACTGATGTGAAGAACCTTCCCAAGTTTGAAGTCGATTGGTTGAATTGTTCTCGAGATATCGCGTTCACAAGATCTGGGACGGATGGAATCCAATATGGTCAATGGCAGCCATCTTGGATTACGTACCTCAGTGAAAATCAATACCAATGGCCGTCTGACTGATGTGAAGAACCTTCCCAAGCTTGAAGTTGATTGGTGGAATTGTTCTTGAGATATCGCGTTCACAAGATGTGGGACGAACAGAATCCAATATGGTCGATGGCGGCCATCTTGGATTACGCACTTCAGTGAAAATCAATATCAATGGCCGTCTAACAGATGTGAAGCACCTTCTCAAGTTTGAAGTCGATTGGTCGAATTGTTCTTGAGATATCGCGTTCACAAGATGTGGGACGGACAGAATCCAATATGGTCGATGGCAGCCATCTTGGATTACGTACCACAGTGAAAATCAATACCAATGGCCGTCTAACTGATGTGAAGCACCTTCTCAAGTTAGAAGTCGATTGGTCGAATTGTTCTCAAGATATCGCGTTCACAAGATGTGGGACGGACGGACGGAAGGACGGACGGAAGGACGGACGGCTAGCATTTCCAAGTCCTCCCACCACTTCGTGGCGGAGGACAATAATTATAACTTCTAGCATGTATGTTTTATTATGCGAAGGTCAAGCTAAACAACCTATTAACTGACAATGGCCATACTGTGGTTTGGTGTGGTGAAAAACTGTATCTGCAACTTTATAGCTAATTCTGGTAGATAAAATCAGGTGTCGATTCTTGTACATATCCATTCACTGTGGAACACAAAGGCTACCTGTTCTCTAATGAAAAAAAATTGAGTTTGCAAAATTTTGAAATTGAGTTTGTGAACAATTTTGGGCTAGAATAATCCCTGGTTATGTGATTAATTTGAGGTAATTCTCTCTTCTCCAAATGGTAATGAACAACCTTCTGTATAACACTCAGAGCATTTTTTTTTCCTTTTCATTTCACAATTTTGGCAAAAACTGTGCATGATATATGTAAATTATTATTTTTGGACCAGCTAGTCACTATTCATTGTCAAGAATGTGTTCAAGCATGTCGATGTCTTCTAGGAAAATAAAGCACAAGCCTGAGTTCAATAATATCTTGCTTTATTTCTACCTTGAAGATACCTACCCTGTTTTCTCTACTGAAATAATTTTGCTGCCAGACATGACCTAGGTATCTGGACAAAATCACACCAACCTCTTCCACCCTCCCCGAAAGGAAAACCTGACTTTAAAAAAAAAACAATTACCTACCTACCGAACCAACTTCCTGAGGAAGGGTCGGGCTACAGCCAAAAAACACATTTTAAGGATGGCCTAATGCATGCTGCAATGTCAATCATATCGTGGAAAAGAAATCAATTTATAAGTCTGAACAGTTCTAGACAAAGGTACAAAATATTATCAAATTCATACCATAACTGTAACTCATTACATAAATCTCTGGTATATTCATATGTGCATACTCACTTTTTATGATATACACTGGGTCACGCAATCTTGCAACATTCCACACTAAAATATTTGTATCGAGTCCTGCAGTCGCTAGATGGTTGGAGTCTGACGTCCAGGCCACGCTATTCAGACGAGCAGAGTGGTGGGAGCTCTCAAATATATTCTGTAATACGAGGAAGCAAATCTCTATTCTCAAGACCTCGCTATATATGGGTGGTATTTCATAAGTTTCTATACAATAATTAGCAGGGAGGGAGGGAATTTGGCTTAATGTCACACTCAAGTTTGTTTCACTCATATGGTGACAGTCAGTTTGGTTGGTGGAGGAAGCCGGAGTATCCGGAGAGAACCACCGCCCTTCGGCAAGTAACTGACAAACTTTCACACATGGCAATAATTAGCATGCAGGATTAAATCTATCATACAATATAGTATGGGAACATAATTATGATAATAAACCAGCTATGGGTGGGGGTGAAAAACTGTATCTGCAACTTTATAGCTAATTCTGGTACATAAAATCAGGTGTCGATTCTTGTACATATCCATTCACTGTGGAACACAAAGGCTACCTTTTCTCTATTGAAGTGACTATCTTGGATATTTTCACATTTCCTGGTCGAGATATGCGCTACATTTCATCTTCCTGGTATCAAGGATAATGGAAACATGAAAAGCGGGGAGGTGTCAGCAGAATGAGACTGACATAACCTAACTCCATGGATGCAGCATACCTCAAATTGCCCAAGAAACAAAGGGCTAACCAGATCTTGCATTTTTGGCAAAGCTGTAAAATGTCAAGTCTGGCTAACATGTGCTGATTTGCTGATAAAAACTAAGTAAAGCTGAGACATTGTTGCATTTATTTAAAACAAAAAGATATTTGACGTTCAAGAGATGACAAAGTTGCCAGAAGCCTACCTTATATTCTGGAAGTTCATAAACAATGAGACGTCTATTGGCATCACAAGCCGCTAGGTAAGCTCCATCTGGGGAGTACTTCAGGTCAGTAATCTGTCCAGCATGTTGTAGTATCTGGTCTGTCTTCTCCGTCAGAGTACCCCCATTCAACTCATACAAATGAACTATGTGGTCCTGAAACAGACGAACATATATTATGTAATTCAACTTTTTAATACATAGTACTGCTAAAGTTAGGAGAGATATATATATGCAGAAATTTAAGAACTATAACCTCAAAGAGAATGAACATATGACCTCAAGATTCAAGTTTGTAATCTCTCAGACTGATATTAGAGTAATATGAGGACTATATTTCTTCTAATTTGTTAGCCAATTTCTAATTTCTAACTTGGCTGAAATGTGATCTAAAGATATTTTGGCGAGACTAAGATGGGCTATACACCTACCTGACCTCCTACTACAACCTCTGTCCCACCCGGGTGAATGGCTGCAGCGGATGGCTCATAGGACACCTTCTGTGAGGATAACTTTCTCTTGTTTTCAAAAATCACAATCTACAACAAAAATTATTAATGAACCAAACATATTCACAACCTTTTTTTGTCAATTGAATGTGTAAACAGATACGAATGTATCAAAGAAAACAAATGTATCAAAGAAAATAAATAGAATATGAAGTACCGTAAAGTCCCCAGTTACCAGTAGTGTGCTCTTTATTGGTTTGGCATATGCGTCTCACAAATTTAACTGTATCGACCATTAATCTGGTGACATAGATATGGTTGGTCATGTGATCAGAGGACCGTCATGACTGTGGTGGTATTGTATAAAGGGAGATAATTACCTCTTTGAGACATCCAACAATGACTGTTCCTCCACTCCCAGCACCTAATGAACGAGGTTGTGAGTCCAGTTTCACCATATCAACCCTGAAAAAGTCAGGTAAATATCATCACAACTAGAAATGGACTTTCACATCAAAAAAATTTGTGCATATAATCCTATCACATGACCCTAAATGTACTTGATGAAGAGAATCAGGACGTGTAAAATCGCTCTCACATTCTACCAAACATCAAATATGTGCATATTATTGTTATACCTCCATAAAGACGTAAGCAATTCCAGGAATACTAAAATGAATAGACTGGTTAATTCAGCACTGGAATATTTTCAAAACTTGTCATTTTATGCAATTAGGTTGAGAGTTATCTCCCCTCGATCATTGTGCCAGTCCCAAGATCTGAAATGTTGTAATAAATATCACGTCATAATGATTAATAATTACAATCCCCTTTCTTATAACTTCCTATAATTTCCCAATGGTTTACATGTCGATGTAAATAACTGTTTTGTGTCGTATTGGAAACCTATCCAAGTCTTACCCATACTCCTTAGAAACAGTGGAGGTAAACCGGATGGTGTCATCAATGCTGATGGTGATCAGTGTATCGTCCACGATGGCCATATCCTGTATCATAGTTCCGTGACCTTTACCTTTGATACTGTCACAGTGTCCAGTCACCGGGTCCCAATAATGTTGGCCATGTTAAGGAAGTCACACTCACATAGACAATGGATTGGAATAGCTCAATCAGATATAGCCTCACAGTAGACTTACATAGCAGGCCAATTAGCACTACAGCACCAGCTGCAGAACAGTCTTGGAATATTATATAAATAATCATGAGCATTATGGGTCAACATAATATTGACTGGAATTGATAGTCATTTAACTCCATCAGTTATATGCAATATTGTAGTGGTCTAACCACGAGGGGGGTGACAAGTGGCATACCTTGTGTATATCTGCTTAGGCTCACTGTTTGATCTAAACGCTCCATCTACTATTCTTATTGATCTCAACCATGCACTGAACTCCAGCCAAGCCTCCCTGCTCCTCTCCACAGATACAAGCCAATAAATAAGATATTCCACCAAACTCTCCATCAGAAGGATAGACGGGTCCATTACCACTCATCATTGATTCAAGACATAATTATGTTGCTGAGATATACCTACATTGTTTTAGATTGTCCTGTACTCACTTCTATGCTTGCAGACAATGTTTTGATTCCCACAAGGCATTTATTTTACATGCAGGTCATTCTACTTGTCATTTAGGAGTGAGTGAGTAGCATTCGAACCTCACTTTTAACAGTTGTTCAATCATATCACCACAACCCAGTCACAGTAACCGGACAACAGGCCAACCAGTCCTTGATCTGTCTCTTCCTACTGCTGTCACACAGGATGGTCATGTGGAACAGAATATCTTGTGAGGTACATGTATACAACTAATTGCCTGTGACACCATGCAGCTCACTTTACTTAAATGCTATTTCTGTCACAAAAATACAGTCTATACAACAGTTGAAGGATATTGATCAATGCATCACTACTTCCTGTGTATATAGTGGACTTGTCTTCACTTATACACATGGCTGATATCGGCTTGTTGTGGCCCTGTTAAGAGAGAGAGAGAGAGAGAATTAAACGAGCAGAAATTGCAGATGTTTAGAGATTTCTTAAATATAACATCAGTAGTCTGACTAACGTCACAGGACTTGAGGAAGATGACTTGGGGGTCCAAGCGTAATGTTATAGGTCACCTAGATGACTTGGGGGTCCAAGCGTAATGTTATATGTCACTTAAGTAGGTCAAATTTTCATCAAAAGTAGCTCAGCTCAGAACTTGCTGGTAACAGTCCCCTAATGCACGTTCATAACAAAATTCAAGGCTGTAATGTCAACAATTCTCCTTATTTTGCCGACGAAAAGATTCGGATGGACTCACTGACTACCGGACAATTTGCAAATGAGAGCCTACTTCGTAGGAACAGATCTGTTATATATAAATTGATCTAAAACTGAAGAACACAATACAGGGCGTTAATGGTGGATCATAAAATAAAGAAAAGAAGATTAAATTATAAATATAAAACATCTGAGATATTCTCGAGTTCAGGCTAAATACATTTCAAGTAGAGAAATCAGGAGTGCAGCAGACCTATAGGCCACATATAAAAATTTGTTACTAATTTGTTAAATGAGCTACCTTTTTGCTGATATGGTTGATGCATAACCAGAGATAGTAGGATTCAATGATATGAACATTGAAAATAAATCATTCTGTAATGGCCAGATATTTTCTGGAAGAAGAAAACTGTTTTGTATTTTCAGGTCTTATTACAGTATTTTGTGAAATCCTATACCAGCTATTTCACAAACAGTAAACATAAGTCTGATACCTATCGAAGTTAATCATTTCATTGATATTGGAAGCACAAATAGTATTTTGAATGGCCTTACATCAAGTTAGAATGTAGCCACAAAATTTTGGAGTTTTGGAGATACTGGTAATTTGTACAAATAACATGATACTGGTCTCTGGCTGACAATCAACTGAGCTACAGAATGAAGGAGTGAATGTCAGTGAATATGGTTTAACGTCACTTTCAACAATATTCACATAACTCGATGTTTGGGTCTTATTTCTTTTCACACCCGGAAACCACTTGGCTGCCCCAGTTTCGTGGACTCTTATGACAAGTTGTCTGAGGAGCATAGTGCCCCCCCCCCCCCTCCAGGTCAGTGCATGAGAGAATTAAGTGACAGGGAGCTGGTATTATTATTTTTTGCCCATGCAGTGAGCACTTTTAAATATGCAAAACAACGTAAGTTGAAGCATACTTGTGCTGCTATTTCTATTAAGTACAAACTGTATGCTTTAAAGAAAACTCCAATCAGTACATGCACAGTGGTATTAGACCGACCTTGATAATTCTGAAGGGCTGTGAAGGATTGTTTCTGTCTAAGTAGTTGATGTGTCCAGACAGTGACACAGTTATCACATTTTCTCCCTGCCATAGACAGCCCACCTGTTGATCCTCAATGGTAGTACCCATAGGAAACTCCCTGCAATTACATCATCATAAATGTGCACTGTTACAGTGAAAATAGGGACTATTGGGGAACATGGTCATCAATCATGTCAATACGGAAGTTTCCATTCTGTCGTGATAAGAGTATTTGCCCCTGTCCGCCAGAGGACGTTTGAATCGGGGAGGACAAAATCCCATACAATGTATCTTTCTTGTAGCAACGTTGTATTGTGACGTCATGCGACATTCGGATATGACGACTGCATCATGATGTAGAACAAAGGGCATTACGCCTTATATAATGACGTCGTTGGCGTTACAATAGAAAATGTCGTCTTGAACGCGAATATGTGCAAATAAAAAATATTACATTGACAAGGGTGATCTGTCATGCCGCCCAGCTCAATTTTGAAATTATTGGAAATGCCGTTTGCTCAATTTATTGCACTATTTCAGGCCGCCCTATCTCTTTACATGTTATCCAGTCAACATTTTGTCCCCCCTGACTCGAGCGCCTACTAGCGGGCAAGGGCAAATTACTCCTACACCGACAGTTCGGAGACTTCGCTATTAAACAAGGATTCCAGCATGAAATACTTCTATGATAAATACTTGATCTAATAATTCAATCACAGCAAGTTCATATCCTCACCCAAAAATATTTGGGGGGGGGGGGGGATCAAATTTATTAGCATGAGAAGTTTGCTAACTGTTAGCTTACATTTACAGTTTTTTACCCCTCGGCCAACTTTGGCCTAGGGGTATTGTTGTCATCATGTACGGCTGTCCGTCCGTCCGTTACCGCGATATCTACAGAACCGTTTCATGCATGGCAACCAAACTTGTTACATCTATTTATCTTCACGTAAATCAGAAGCCTATCGAAAATGAGTCATCTCGAACAATATTTTGCAGAGTTATGCTCTTTTTTACAAATAAAAATCCATTTATGATTTGTTATTGTGATAATTTCAGAACCGTTCCATATACAACATCCTAACATGATACAGTTGTTTCTCTTGACCTGAACTAGATGCCTATCGAAAACGAGTCGTGTCAGAAAGTATTTTGCAGAGTTATGCCCCTTGTCTAATAAAATCCACTAATTCCTATGTTAAGTTTGCATATAATTTCTATATCATGTTTGTATACTATCACATTTATTTATTGATTGGATGACTGATTTATTGATTTGTTCTCTTACACAATGCGAAGAATGCCTGCAAATCTGTTTTGAAAATGACACTAGATGCCTATCGAAAAGGAGTCGTGTCCGAAAGTATTTTGCAGAGTTATGCCCCTTGTCTAACAAAATCCACTAATTCCTATGTTAAGTTTGCATATTATTTCTATATCATGTTAGTATACTATCACATTTATTTATTGATTGGATGACTGATTTATTGATTTATTCTCTTAGACAATTTTTTTTTTCAAAGAAAGTACACTTACAATACCAGGGGTAACTATTTCTTCCCACAAGCCAATCAATTGGTAGAGACACCCTTACATTATAATAGCTGGGGTTCAGAGCCGAGGGGTTTCGATAGCGTAGCTTCATGTTCTACAATTAGGTGATCAAATGTATTAGAGTGACTGATCAAAATTTGATGCAAATATTTGGAGATAACTGAATGTTTATAGAGTGATTGGAAGCAATAACTGCAACAATTTAGTGTCAGAGTCCGAAGGTGGGAATCATTCTCTAACAACAGTGACTTATGCATTTACTTTAACAACCTAGCGCCCGAATTTCAAGGTCGAGATCATCCTTCAACAGCACTGACTTTTGTGTTTACTGTAACCATCTAGTGCCCAAGTCTGAAGGTTGAGATCATACTTTAACAACACTAGACTGCTGTGTTTCAGGGTTTTTTTCAGACAGTTTTTCATCGGGGTAACCCCGATGAAAAACGATTACAAATTGAGTTTTTGGAATTTTTTAAATTGAGTTTTTTTCTCGGAAATTGAGTGTTTTCTGGGGTTGATAGTTTGCGCGCCGAAGGCGCGCTAAAAAATTGAGTTTCTGTGAAAAAAAAATTGAGTTTCTGTGAAAAAATAGTCGGAAGAAATATATAATTTGCGTCTGCCGGCAAGAATTTTTTTTGGCCGACGTTGCGGTCAATTGCAGAGACAGGGCGATATAAAGACATCATGTCTGAATACCTTACGTAAACCAGGATCGTTGTTGGAATCATAACGAAAGACATCAACAATTTTGGGGTAAAAGATTCGATCGTTACCTTTCCATTTTTATTTAAGATCTTTCGACAGCGATTGGCAGCCATTTTCCTTCGACAGAGATACTGCATCAATAAATAGTTGTCTCCCTTGTTGCATTCGGAAACCAGGATTAGTGTGAAGTAGCGCACTCTTTCACGGGCTCCCGACCAGCGCCCTCTGTAGCGCCGTGATTGGCTAATAAACAACCTTGACCCTACCAAGGCAACGTGACAATCGTTTGACAGTTCGACGAAAGGAAGGTACACACCGACGAGTTACGGTCCCGAAGAATTACAACCAATTAAATATACGAATGAACGCAGAAGGAATTGTATGGATAGCAGTTGCGTAGAGGGAAACCACCTTGCACTCTATGTCAATTTTTATCCCCAAATAAAGATCATTTTAGGCCTATTGTCTGTACCACATATCATATTCCAAACATGGCCGCCTGCATTCTGAAAGTGCAGCTAGCTTCTGGTCAGCATCTGGGCAGAAATTGTAAATTACAGTTGATCGGGAAAACCCTAACCCGAACCCCATCACATGTCTGTAAAATGAATGCATATGATAGATCATCAGTTTGAGATCACAGTAGCTTTGTCAACGCAGTCGCAATGGAAATTATGGCTGGTATGATAAATACAGAAATGTTAACATATCATGGATATTCATATATTTATTGATCTTGGACTCAATGGTCAATCCGTTCAGTCAGTTTTGGTTCATGTAATTTATCAGTCCATTCCATATATCCGCATGTGTTGCATGGGATTTACTTTAGCAATTACACTTCAGTAGTTTATTTGTGTGAACCTCCATACCTCACTCTGAAGTACATGCATAACAAAATGAATATTCATGTTTATTATTATGCCATTTTTAACATTTGTATTTTTCTCTGAGATGAAAAAGCGATCAAATAAAAGATTGTTTGGAGTGTACTACTAAAATAATAAAAAATTGAGTTTTATATCTACTACACGACTAAAAAGTTGAAAAATTGAGTTTTATTGTACTTTTAGCGCGCCAAAGGCGCGCAAAAAAAATTGAGTTTTTCAAGTTTTGAAATTGAGTTCGATAAAGGATTTTCGTCTGATAAAACCCCTGGTGTTTACTGTAACCACAAAGTGCCCATGTCTGAAGTTGGGTCTCAACCGTTACCAGCACTGGCTTATGTGTTTACTACAACAATCTAGTAGCTGAGTCTGATATTGTGAATTATAGTTTACTGGCACCGACTTCTCTGTTTACTGTTTACTATAACAATCTAGTGCTCGAGTCTGAAGGTGGGCATCATCCTTTAACAGCACTGACTTTTGTGTTTACTGTAACAATCTAGTGCCCGAGTCTGAAGGTGGGCATCATCCTTTAAGGTTACTGTATCGGGTCGAAACTTCAAAATCTTGATTTTTTTTTTTTTTTGTCTTATACCAGAATACACAGTCAAACCTACAAGTTGGGGGGATAAGAAATTATGAAAATTAGTGCATTGTAGTAAAAAAACATGACTTTTTAAATCTCGAGCCATTCGTGGTGCAGTAGTGCTGATTGGTTTTTGGCCATTTTCTCCATTTAGTTTTTCGCCAAAAACTGTTTTTTCCCGTTCTAATTTCTCTCTTGTTATTTGATGTACAAACATGAACTTTGGACACAATATTCCAATAATGTAGATCTTCAAAAGAATGCCTCAAATTTTAAAAGTTCGAACCTGTTCATGAATTATTTATGATTTAGTGGAGAGGGGTCGAGTTTTTGTAGATTTTTTCAATCTTTCAACTTTGCACGACGATAAAATAACTTCTAGGCTAACCAGAAAAACTGAGGCAACCTATTTTTATTCAAATGGTAAAGTTTATTATTCCAAAAAAGCAAGTTTGTTTAATGAAATCTGTGAGAGTTATTAGCATGTGATTTTGAGGACTATACTTTTCTAAATGACATCATTTATCTTTAAATAAATCAATTCTTGTAATCAATTCGAGAAAGTTATTTATCTAAATTTCTTGAAACAGGGGCTTTCAGAAAATGTATAGTTTGTATGGATACAAAAAAGCACTGCCCCGTAATTAAGCAAAATTGTGATACGTACACGTACGCAACTGGGACCGGATAGAGTAACCTTAACAGCATGGACTTCTGGATTTACTTGTAACAATATAGTGCCTGATTCAGTCTGAAGGTGGGGATCATCCTTCAACAGCACTTAATTCTGTGTTTACTCTAACAATCTAGTGCCTGTCTGAAGATGAGGATCATCCTTTTAACAGCACTAACTTCTGAGGTTACTATAACAATTTAGTTTAGTGCACGAGTCTGAAGATGAGGATCATCCTTTTAACAGCACTAACTCCTGGGGTTACTATAACAATTTAGTTTAGTGCACGAGTCTGAAGGTGAGGATCATCCTTTTAACAGCACTAACTTCTGGGGTTACTATAACAATTTAGTTTAGTGCACGAGTCTGAAGATGAGGATCATCCTTTTTACAGCACTAACTTCTGAGGTTACTATAACAATTTAGTTTAGTGCAAGAGTCTGAAGGTGAGGATAATCCTTTAACAGCACAGACTTCTGAGTCATAGCTAGGAAATTGCTTGAAATTACAAAGTGGGAAGCGTCCTAAACTAATACACTAATTTCCGCGAAATGTACATCCAAGGGATATTCCCAGACATGCCAGAAATATCCTGACTATAGCAATGGCGAGCTTGACGATGGGGTGGATCAACAAGAAGATTAAGGAAAACTCACACAACACATTCTTTGGAGGCCACATCCCATATTTTAGCAGTTTTGTCCCCTGATGCAGTCAAAACCTGGCTACTGTCAGGACTGAAACACATCTGCAAATTGACAAACTCCATTAATTTTACAACTCTGTATAGCATGTATAGTGAAATCTTACATTCAAACCAAATTGGATGAAAGTTGAATTGTGGTACAAGGTACTATTACGATTGTTTGTCATATAGATTTTCATATGTATTCTTGTATTGTGAATATACTTTCACTTTGCTGGTTCTGCTATTCCCATTGCCCCACAAACATACGCCACCTGTACACCTTGTTCTTGAAGGGTAACGATACGGCATGTATGGGGGCTGGGATACAGTAACAACTGACAGACGGTGTATACTCACCCCATATATTCCTCCTTTGTGAGCTGGTGCGCCCAACTGTCCTATTTTTTCTCCAGTTTTACCATCAAATAATAGAGCCTATAATTATATAAAGTTGTCAGAAGCATTTAATATACAGTTATCAGTTAAATTAATCTCTGTATGAGATGATATATTTCCCTGCAGTACAGGTAGATGTAGTATACTAACTTACAATAATGGGTAGAGTAAGTACATTGATAGGTAAGTACTAGCAGGTCAAAAGCCAGGAATCTCTTGCAAATGGGGTACACTATATACATGGATTATTGACATATACAGGGAAGTCCTTGGAGAATGTTGAGCATTACATTGGTCACAACATCTGATTGTTACAGGATTCACATGTGTAACACGGACCATGCAAAGCACTGGAAACCCCTCGGCGTTCGACAGGTTCAAAGTATTGAAATAGGGTTCTTGTTGAAGAACAAGCAGTTGATGACAACAATCAATTGGTGACAAAATTGGCAGTTTAACCTTGTAGTGAATCAGAAAAAATAGGTCAATGTGACTAATTTTTATAAGGTTTCTGTACCATGATCACATGCCTGGTACTCCTGTATATTATTGAGACATGGTGGTAATGACAGACATAGATGGACATATTACATATGTACACAAATGATGACAATACTTTTGGCAGAAGCCCACGTATGTGTCCAATGTAAGGTCAGTTAGCCTAGGCATAATCATTCGTGAATTATGGTAGTTAATAACCAATAGGTGAAAAAATGAACAACTCTGAACAAGTGACCCCAAATATAGGTCAATCTCAATTTGCGACATACTTCTGCTGTATGACCACACGTATGCATGTGTTTTGTCAGTTTGGTGCTCACAGGCAATCATTTTTCAGACAATTATAAATGTGACAAATCTGACCTGGTAAGCTAAAAACTGGGTCGATTTCACTGATTATCGATAGGCTTGTGTCTTGTGACCAAATGCATGTGTGATGTAAGTTTGGTGTACCATACATATTCATTCTTGAGATACGATGGTAATGAGGAAAGACGAACGTACATAATGACAATACCGTAAGGACAATTTTAGCTGTACTCCACGACCTGATACGTGTCTAGTGTAAGTTCATTAAGCTTATACCTTATCATACTTGAAATATGATGGAAATAATGAGCCAGATATGAATGGACACATCTGACCCAGTGACCCAGAAAATATAGGTTAATCTCACAGATTTTTTATAGGCTTCAGTTTTAAGACCATATACATATGTGAAGTAAGTTTGGTGCTCCTAGACATAGTCATTCTTGAGATACATGTATGGTGGTAACAATGAATTCATGATAAATTGACACAGTGTGACCTGGTGACCTTGGAAAATATGGATCGATCTTGCTGGTTTCCTATAGGCTTCTGCTCTGTGACCTTGTGCATGTGTGATGTAAGTTTGGTATTCCTAGGCATAGTCATTATTGAGATATGGTGGTAACGGCAAAATCAGAGGCAGACGGACGTACATACAGACGAACATGATGCCGACAATACCCTTCGGGCAAATTTTGCCTGAGGGGTAAAACCTGGACAATGTTGAGGTATGGAAAATGTTATCCAGGAAGTGGAAATATGTTCAGCGAAAAAAAAAAAAATCAAGGAATATGGTTTCCGTCAGAGATTTACATAATATTTCAACCTCCCGATAAACATACTGGGCATGAAATCAAGGGACATTCAGATGGCTAAGTTCATTTTTACGGACACACACATGAAAATGCAATTCTCAGAAGCAGACTTTCAGGGATATTACTGATAACAGATCTCATGATTTACAGACACAGTACAAATAAGGCTTCGGTCGTGCCTTATTAAGTCAAGAAAAGATATCAAAGATTTTCAGAGTAAGTTAATGCCATCATAAATCATTTAGCAGTTCCAACTTCACTAGCCAAATGTGCCAAGGCAGCATAGAGAACTTGGTTGGTTCATGTTTTGCGCTAATGTTCCCTGTATGAACATGATGAAAACACATTCAACTTTACATAAATTTATATCTTATCTTGTGATGTAGTTGACTTTGCTAGACATGCTGAAGAAGATGTAATCAGTCCTGGTTTCTGTATGCTGAGACTGTAGAATACTCACCAGGCCATCTGATCCACCAGAAACAAACATCTCACCATCTGGCGAATATCGCACACAGTTCACAAAACGCGTATGTTCCTACAAAACCACACAATTAGATTGTTGACATTTTTTTCACTTAATATTGTAAAGATCAGATTATGGCCACAAAATGTTAATTACTTGATTCTCAGGCACCGCCCCATCTCAATTCTTTTTATTGCTTTTAAAGTAGGACACATTAAGAAATAGGCCGCAATAAAATGTTTGTTTCTCCAAATTCTCATTAAGATGTATGTAAAGTAATTCTTAGTCAAGGAAGAAAGTTTGCGACAAGAATGAAGAAAAACTACTTGAAAATTTAAAGAGTTGGTCAAGATATTATCAGAGAAATGTGATTAACCCATTTGGCATGCACAGACGAAGGGAGATAATTCAGCAATCTTCCTGTTTGCTATGCGTAGTAGACTTCTACACACCTCGTTTTTTTTTAACAGGATATTATCTTCAATTCATGGCAATTGTATTGGAAAGACTGCCCAGGTCTTCGTATGAATGGGATCGATCAGTCATATGGTTTCACTCACAACTATTAGAAAGGGACAATGATACTTCCGTGGATCTTTAAGCCACTTGGAAAATTTCATGACTGATGTACCATCAAGAGTTTGTTGACTTAGCATTTGCAAGCAAGGCCAGATTGATTGTGAATGATTTCCCCAGCTGTTAGAGTTCATTGAAAATATATGATTGATTTGAATGATCTTCTATTGTTTTATATACAGTTTTTCTTCTTATAAAAAAAAAATTGGGAGGTTTTACCAGACGAGTATTCATATTGTTGTTGTTGGACATTTGGAGAGGCATAAAATACCAAAAAAAATGGCCCCCTGCACCACTTTTGAAAAGTTATTGCCTAAGAACCAATTAATCAACTTTGTGTGGCCTAAGATGTGAACTGTAGACATCAAACATGTCATTAATTTTAGGTTTCATTCCAAAAGCAGACCATTCTTGTAGAAAACAAAACAACAGAACTTTACTGCAAGTATTAGCAGTCTGGCACTGGCAGGGGAACAGAGCAGCAGGATCACAATAACTTCCCGTTTTGGAAAAAACAGTCTGTTTGGCTCTTCAACCCGACACAAACAACTATGATGATTGGCAGTGACTTCATGGGTATCAGTACATTTCAGAATTTTACTTAGGGGTGTCATGTAATAGTTTCAATCTAAACTCATTAGTATAAGTGACCAAAACTGTATGGGTTATTGCAAGCCCATTCACAGACATGTTTCGGGAAAATGTACATGTAACATATTGTCATTCCAATTGGTGTCGCTCTCATCGTTAAAGATCAATCAATTCTGCACTGCCATTCTGCACTGCCATCCACCATAACATGCCTGAGAAAATGAAAAGCGGAGAATATAAAATACATATAAAATAAGAAAGGAATTACCGTGATACTGTGCACAAACTTGAATGGTGGTCCCTCTGAGAAAACAACTGTCATATCCTCACTAGCCGAGGCAATTCTGAATGGCCTGCTCGGACGGTAATCCACAGAGTTTATAGATTTAGAATGACCCTGTATAGAGCCTACTGAGGAACCCGTGTCCCACAGGAACACACTGGCAAATCTGAAATCATATGTAACATGTATTATGAATGACATTGTCTCACATCCTATTCAAATGGTATGGTTGGTATTCTCATTATTTACTGATGAATGCAATCCAATCCAGTCTATTATATTGGACATGCCTTGATATGTAGTGGGAATGGAAGAAATGTTAAGCTGGTACTATTGATTTAAACCCATCTATATATTTCATGTTACCATTATACATCTAAGATCACAGGCGCAAGTTTTCGAAAATAAGGATGTAATTAAATTGAACAAATTAAATTTTAAACAAATGTTGAAGAATTAATCTTGTTGATCAGGTTCCAAAAGTATTCCAAATAGAGCTGGTTCTAAATGTGAACCCTTAGCAAACTGACGAGTACTCCTCACAAGCAGTGTAGCCCGACGTGTACGTAGAGGAGTACTCCTCAAATATGCAAATGCAGAAGAGTACTCCTCGCTACACTGCACAGACTGTGTTATGAAGCCTCCTACTCCTCACTACACTGCACAGACTTTGTTTTCCAAGCCCCCTACTCCTCACTACACTGCTGGGACATAGCCTGAAATCACCTACTCCTCCCTACACTGCGGAGACTACCATCTGCCTGCCTACTCCTCTGGGTACACTGCAAACTTTGACATAGTTTCCTTTGCATGAGTTACACCCCTGACAGAACTCTCTGATGCAAAATGGTAGATTTAAACATCACCAACTAACTGATTTTGAAAAAGGCGGGCAAATAAGTGAAGTCTTTGTTACAAGTAGTGGGTGATTAGATCTTCTTTTGTCTGATGTAGAACTTTCATTATGGAAGTTAAGTAGAAGATGGGTATATTGAAAGGATTGTGTGTTCATGTAAGTTGTTTATTAGTGAATTTGTTCATGATTTTCATATAATTTCCATGTGAACCTGGTAAAGTAGCATTGAGTTGTTGTACATGACCATGATGACTACCAAATAAATGCAAGAATTTTTAGCACCCTATTAATAGCTTAACATTTTGATTGTATTCACCAAGTATTTAATTACTGGTCATATTCAATTAACTAATTCTTTGAAAGACACGATTATTATATCATGATCACCATGATAATTGTAACTGGGTACTCCTCAGCCTACACTGCTGCATACACTGCATAGTCTACTGGACATGCTGGAGGAGTACTCCTCTGCCTACACTGCAGGCTACACTGCAGCCTTATCTGAATAATTGGGACAATATTCTCTGATGCAGTGTAGTCTGCAGTGTAGCCACAGGAGTACACTGTCACCTACACTGCAGACTACACTGTAACAGAGGAGTACACTGCCACCTACACTGCAGTCTACACTGCAGCAGAGGAGTACACTGCAACAGAGGAGTACTTCTCAGACTACACTGTAAGCTACACTGCAACTTACACTGCAACCTCATTTACATAATTGGGACACTCCTCTGGCTACACTGCAGACTACACTGCAGCCTACTCCTCCAGCTGATGCAGTGTAGTTGCAGTGTACACTGCACACTATCCTATAGGTACTCCTCTAGCTACTCCTCTGACCACACTGCACTACTCCTCAGTTTGCCAAGGGAAGTGTTTTGATACTCACAAGTGACCAAACCTTGCAATGTGATGACTACGTACATGTAAATGAACAAAATGAATGTGCCAAAATGATGGAAACTGGTCCTACTATGACCTTCAGCTTCAAATAAATAGCATGGCAGTCTTTTTACCACTGTTCAGTTTCTGACCCTCAATGCAAGATTGATAATTTTCTAATAAAAACTTTCCCCATTTATGGGACTCGTCAAATTATACACTTACACTTTGGGAAATTACAATTAAGTGGTGTCACTGATTACATACATTTTGTTAGAGCAGTCACATAATGTAACAGCTAACTGAATTCAAACATGTCAAACATACTTTTCTCTGCCTTCTCCAACCACGACTATTCTCTTACTGTCCGGCGACCAGGCAATATCACGGACCAACCCACTTAAAGGCTGGTATTCGTACTTGAGGATGTGTTCACGTTGTGTCGTATCCCAAATACGAATCTTACCTCTGGCATCTACAAATAACAGTAGAGAAAAAAAAAAATAATAACACTGAATCTATGGAGTACAAAAATATATCCCAAGACATGAACTATCTAGCATTCACCATGTCATCTTCACATTACATGTTGGGGGGAGGGGGTAAAACATTATACATGTACATGTATGCAGGTGTAACAATGGAGCAATGTCAGCACAACTGATCACTGCTACAATATTCCACCTGTCTAACTATGGCTGCTCCTGACAAATACCATGTAGTAAAACAGGAGTACTTGACAAATGCTGAAACTACATGTACATCTATTCAACAATCATGGATATTAGCAAAGGATCTACTGTCCCATTAATTACTCGTTTATAGATAAATGCAGTGATATGATTTTATTGACAATTTTAGACACTCCCAGTTTTTTTACTGGTAGTCAAATACGATAGCTAAATTGTGTTCTTTGAAAGGTTGGGTTACAATGTTAATAGGATGTGACAGTCAGGAATCATTGAAATGGTAGACAGTGTACTAAAACAGCTGAAATGCCATTTTGAACTACACTGTCGTGCAATGCCTGAAAATATCCCGAACAAGGACACTTACCTCCAGATGCTATATAGAATCCACTTGGGGCATATTTAGCCATGCCTACAGGATTGGCATGTTGAGTATAGACATCACATATTGCTGGATTCTACAAAGACACATAATTTGCATTTGTATGTACAAAGTGAAAGTATAATTTTTTATTGGAGTGGTTGAAATGATTTGGTTTGGAAGCTTAATGTTCAGTCGCCAGCATGGGAAGCATCTCAAGTGAGATCCTGCTGAAAGATACTACTCACATACCAAATTTTCTCTGAAAGGAAATTTCCACCACCTAAAAGTGGATCAGAATGAAAAACAATCCCAAGTGAGACATTCTGGGGTCCACCTAAAGAGTCATGAAATACAACAATAAGTCCAGATGGATGACCTTTCAGTAGTACAAAGACCTGAATGAGTGAATCTCACATGAAAGACTGACCCATTCTGGGAAGGAAACATGGTGGGTATAACTATTCAGTTATAAGAGCGGACGGATTTCAGACAACAGTCTACTTTAACAGACACGACTATTTCAGTATTATTTCCAAAGTGGGCCATATTTGTGACATCAGATCTATTTTCTAGGTCAAACAACTTCTCTGTTCAACTTGCTTGGAAAAGTAAGTTTACTGTAGGTTCTAGAATCAAAATGAGCTGCTATAATAGCTCACCTATTTTTAGACCTGACTCCAGCATGTCCAGTGTTTATTGTTCAATAGGTTCTGGTTGAGTACAGGTCTGTATTAGAATTTACATTAAGAACTACAATCAGTGTCTATTAGTGGCCTCATCAATGCAGCATGTTTTTACTTATTGTCATTCTGAATTTCTGTGCTGATTATTTGTAATTATACTTACTTCAATATCCCTGATAAAGACACTGTTATTGTTTGCGTACAAGAAATTCTTGTTTTTCGGATCACCTCCCAGGACGATAGCTCGGCCACGCTCTGTTTTAGGCAGAGAGGCAAATATACTCTCTGAAATACAGAAGGAAATTTCAATCAGAATGTGTATCATCATGGCATCCCAGGAACTCAAATATTCACATGTAAGACTACAGGCAACCCTACATAGGCACCAAATATCATACATGAACATGGAAAAAATATCAACATATAGAATGCATGCAGGGCCTGATCTAGACTTTTAGTTCGGGCACCCAGGCCATACATGGCGCAGAGTGTGATAAGTTATAGTGAAATAGGCCGCGATGTGGGGCTGTCAAAGCCCACGGAAGCTGTGGGAGTCAGGCTATTTTCACCTGAACAGCACTCCTTCAATTTTCATCATGTTGATATTGTCAAACAACGTTTCATAATCAGGCCTTGCATTCTAGAATTTACAACAGACGGATTTGGCTATTAACAGGGCTCATTTGCTCACAGCAGGGCTGATTTCAACTGAACTACATTATCAGCACTTGCTTTTTTCCATGCTGATAAGTAGGCCTCATGAAAAGGAGTGTGTGAGACTAGTGAATATGATTTTAATAATGTCGGTTTCAACAATATTTCAGCCATATCACGATGTTTGGGTGCTATTTCATGGGTGACCGGGTGCTGTTCTGGCTGGGCTGTTCAGTGTCCAGGATAATAGGAACTGGGGGCACTCTCGTGTCCTGGCACATATGTAGTTGAAATAGTTGAAAATGATGTTCAATCCTATTTACTCAATCACCCTATTTCTTTTCACATCTGGGAAATCAGGGTCCTATTTCTTTTTACACCGGACACCCCACAAGAGTCCCAGCAGTTAATCGCCTCTTACAACAAACTGTCAGAGGAGCTGAAGCCCTTAATTCTTCCATGACCTAGGGTGCGCACAGCAACTCCACCAAACAGCAACCCCTGGGTGTGCCCAGATCAGAGGTGTGCGAAATCATAACAAATGTTCTAGGCGACATATCCCTTACAATGCAAACTACATCACAAAGTTAAACATAATGAATATGTAGAAGTTATCAAGAACTACAAGTGCTTCTTTTTTGCAAAAAGCAAAGAAGTTAAAATTCACTACCCTAAACAACATTTGGAAGAATATCTTCCAGGACAAGAAGTCTGATTTCATCTTCATCGATGAGAAGAGATGTTTTTCACTCTTCTGGATTTGAATTTAGGGGAGTGACTGGGAGTGATCACTATCGCATTTCTTAAATCCTTTACTGTCATATCCAATTGTTGTGCAACGTGTGTCACAAAAGGACATCCAACACAACCTAATAATCGATATTATATGACGTGATCTGATCTCACAGGTCTGAGGTTATGGTTTCAATACATTTTTCACCATATCTGTTTTATTGCATTAAAAATCCAATTCATTTTTCATAGAAAAAAAAATATCAACTTGTTTATTGCACAACTTCTCTGTATGTTTTCAGCAATGTACACAGGAGGTATTTAGTAAGAACCTTTGACAAAAAGAGAGATATTTTTCAGGTATCTACATGTACATGCAGCTGTTACCATGGTTACACAATACATTTTGACCCCTCATACATGTATAAAGGTCAAAGTGTGTAACAATTCTAATAGCAGCAGAAGAGACATAATATACACTCATTATAAAGGACTGGAGTAAATGCATTGTACAACCATTGTAGATAATTACACTAATAAAAAGACTAGATGTTTATAGGAGGGATAAACTGGGTTGATGGTGGCAGGTTATCACTGCCAGGCTATATGGTATACACATGTACATGTAGATGCATATCAAGGTTGTGATGGGAATAATAATATAGGATATATATAATTGACTAAATGTTGTAATCAGGCAGAGCAATTAACAGGATGGTACATATATGCACAAGTGGTTTCCATGGAATGAAAATGATGGTAGATATTAAATACTGGACAAACTGGATTTCATAGCATACATGTACATGTACATGTAGATCTGCTGTACAGGTTTGTATCACTTCCCACAACAATTGCCTTCACATCATCAAGCACATTTGCATTGAGGTTCGCTCAAATCTGTTTGGCCAATCAATTGTCTTGTTAAAAACAATTGTGTACCATTACCAGAACGTGGAACATTCAATTTTCTCACAGTCAAACTTCAGTACAGCCCAGCTCAGAAAAAAGTTCACATTAAATGCAAGCATAATGCAAGAAAACCGACCGCAGTGTTCAAGCTGACTTGACGATGACATGCTTCTTACACATTTTTATTGTGCTAAAGCAGCACTGGCATCAAAGTCCAAGATGATGATGGCTAAATAGCACATGTGTAATTAACTGATGAAGAAAATTTCCACACAATCTAGCAAGACAATCTAGTGAGACAATCTAGCAGTCTAGCATGTCTAGTAAGATTATCTAGCAATCTTCTGCAATCGCGTCAGATTTATTTTTTGCCGTTCTATTTCCTCGACGACAAAATAATCTACATGTAATTAGTCTCCAAGTGACTGATTTATTTCTGACTGTGTCCACAAAACTTACAGCTGCATTGTGGATTTGGCAGATGCATACATAATGTGTAACATGTTCAGTTGATAGACGTTTCTCTGCCGACGGTTATAAATTATAGGAATAAGACTTATTAGTCAGAGGACCATCTTACAGAAGTTATAAAATTATAACCCCCACAAGTGATTATCAAAATCTTCATTGTTCACAAAATAATGATACTTTGACCAGTAGTGAAGTCACAGGATGTGAGCACCTCTGATAATCCATTTAATACAGCCCATTTCTAAGTTTAACAACATTCATGCTTACAAGTGTATGTGATACATTCATAAAACTTACATTAAATTTAACTTGAGATTATAACCTAGATACATGTAGTATGTATCAACTTATATTGTTGCATCTCAGAGTTATGCCTCAAATATGTATATATTTCCTGAACGGCCAAGATATTAAGGTCTATTAAGAAGATATTACTTAAGGCCATGCTCGTTTTTGAAGTGCTGTACTCATTTTTATTTACTGTGCAAATTGATATATAACCTTATAGAGTTATCAGATACATGTAGTTTGTAGTTGGAATGTCGATGTAACATTTATGACCAAATCCAAGCTTCTGAGAGTAACTTTGCCATGTTTGCATCAAAAGATCACGTTTTCTTCCCTCTGGTCCACTTTTTGTAATATTTCCTTCCGCAATCAGCTTGTGGTCAAATGGGCACCACAACTTATAACTTCTCAGAGTTATTACTATATGTATTTCATAACTTGGATAGGTTATAACTTTTTGTAATTTCTGTAAGTTGGTCCCCTGACTAATTATAGAATGTATTGTTCCACGGCTTTTCATTCTACTGAGGCAGAGCAAATCAAGGCAGAGGTAAAATTAAATTCAGATGGTGAATTCAATTTAAGCAGGGCTCGTTTTTCGATGGGAATCCAATTCTCGGAATATTCCCGCAAATGAAAATGATGGGAATCTAACTGGGTAGGGCTTGGTGCCCCGGGGGCAGAGACATGCTCCCCAGGATAATGGATCAGTTGAATAAGAGTAGCATGATGTAAGCTCCCAGAATATATCAGGCTATGGGGGCTGACAAGGCTTAGTTTAGGAGATAAAAGGTGAAGCTCTGTGCCCCGGGGTGGGGAAATGCTCCTGAGGGTAGCGGATGTGTTCATTAAGTGAAGCATGATGTAACCTCCTACAATATATGAGGGGATGGGGTCGGGCGAGGCTTAGTTCAGGAGTGTGAGTGTGAAGCTTGAAGCAGTAGGGACATGTGTCCGAGGGTAGTGAATGGATTGAGTAAGTGTAGGATGATGTCAGCTCCCAGAAAAGGCTTAATTTATGAGATACTGGTTGGGTATCTCCTAAGATAGTACATCTGTTGAAATTATGTGTTACAAATGGGAATGAAATATTCTTTTTTAAAGCTTTTCACATTTACTTTTGTCATAAATTTAGGCTTTACAGAGGGAGAAAAATCCTGAAGTGACATCAATGTATCTCACATACAATACCCGGCCCAGGTTCGCAGTTCTAGAGCCACGTTGTTAGTACATAGATGGGTCTGAGGGATAATAAAAAGTCTGCTGCTTCAATCGATTAACATGGTGTGTCTGATTTAAAGGATGATTTGATTGATGACTTTGCGAAAAGCACTGGTTAAATAATTACGAAAAAATCACATCATCAATGGAGACAGAAGTCAGGATTATGGGGCCAACTTTTTGGTTATACATTCTTGAAAAGATTAATGGTAGCTTTACCCCAACCAACTCACTGGGGTATGATAATACTGGGTTCCAGACAAAACCCCAGGGGACACAACCCCCATGGACAACACAACTGATGGGCAAAACCCCCCAAAAAAGGAAAATCGGACAAAACACCAACTTTACATGGAAATAACCATTCCAGACAGAATTTCTGATAGAATTTATAAATTTTGAATAAAATAATTTATAAAAATCTATTCTCTATGATCATGGAGTCGTTCTTGTAATTTTCTTTGTGAATTTCAGCTATTTACTAAGCATCTTCCGACACTTCAAGGGGGAAAATATCTATTGGTGTACTCCTAAACAATTATTAATAAACAATGAATGGACTCATAATCTCCACTGAACTGTGGATCTGTTGATGTGATCTAAGTAGAGAGGATTTGCAGGAAACCTGTTATTAACTTTGATCTGCATTTCAATGTTCTACTCAACTCAATGTTGTCTCAGTGATACTGGATAAAAAAGTGTACCATGAGAAATGCATGTCATATTAGACTTTATTTACTTTGTTTTGTTTAAATTATTGATCATGTATACATAAGAACAAGCTATGGAAGTAATAAAAGGTCATAAAATATGAAATAACATTGTCTTGAGATATTATCATTTACCATGTTTTATTAGTAGCATTATTTTCTTGCTGAAGTAGTGTAGAAAATATCGTGATGGGGGTTTTGTTCCCTGGGATTTTTGTCCTCTGGGGGTTTTGTCCTCTAAGGGTTTTGTCTGTGGGTGTTTTGTCGCTGGGGGTTTTGTCCTACACTCGATAATACCCCATCCACCAATCAGATTTTTGGACCGGATTCCCACCCGAGCAACACACCGCCGGAAGAGACATCATATATAGTAAAATCGATGTTTGCCGAACATTCAATTACTTTTCAATTCTGCATTCACCTCTGTTGACCTCGCATTAAAAAGAACAGAATGATCTGAAAATTGTTTTCCCTGTTTATACGGGCAAAGCATATGAAAATTAGTTCGATCATGTGCAAAACTGAAGGAGTTGTTTGGCAGGATTCAAACTGAACGTGGGTTTTCCCCTATACGTCATAGCAACGTTGTGAAGGTCAACTTCCGCTACTGATGGCAGGGACATAAGTGGAGTGAGCCTGTGAAACGGAGCATGCGCTGTCGGGAGGTTGGCTTCACCCCACATTCGTGGATTGAGTGAGTAACGTCGCTTTCAACACTATTTCAATTATATCATGACGTTTGGTTCCTATTCCTTTTCACACCCGGAAACCACACAGGTAGGGTCCTATTCTTTTTAACACCCGGGAGTTCACAGGTGGGGTTCTATTCCTTTTCACAGGTAGTCGCCTCTTACAACAAGCTCTCCGATGGGCTGAGGCCTTTTCTTACCATGACCTGTAGTGTGCTGCACGACACCCCAGGTCAATCCCTGGGAGCCCCACTGGGCCCACATTCGTAGAACTGCGAAGGGCCTTCAACCCAGTGCAACAAGAATTCACCCTCATCCCTCTAAAACTGATCTACATGTAATTTCTTCTTCAGCTCAGCCAGTACCTGTGCTCTAGGTCATTTGCCCTTCAGGTCATTTGCCCTTCTGACCATTTGCCCTTCCGGCCATTTGCCCTTCCACCCATCTGCCCTTCACACTATACATGGTAACTGATTTAGTAAACTTCTGACGAATATATTCAAGCTCGGTCTTGTTTATGATGCATGTAGTGTTCTAACAAAAGTTCACAAAGTAAAAGCTATCAAAATTTGCCCTCCACACACATACATATCAAAAAGTAGATATTTATTTGGAAATTATTTAAACCACAGCAACACATTTTTTTTCTGAAAGTAAAATCAAATGTAAAATGCATATAAACAATCCTTAAACGAAGTGAAAACATATGAAAAGATATTTATTTACATTTTTATTGTTGAAATTAGAGATACATGTGTAAATGCCTTATTGAACTAAACTTGTTTATTGAAAGCGATTTCTTTACCAAGGAAAAGACAACTCTGGGCAACTGTCGTGCTCCAGCGACGCCTTCTCAGAATCTGTGAAGAACGCAGAGATGGACAGACGAGAGGACAATTACTCAGACCCTACATGCAGCTGGAAACTGCATTAGATTTCAGTGTAACCAACAATAAATACTATTAGTGCTTTAATTTAACAGCTACCAGATGTATGTTTTTTAGTGCTTTAATTTAACAGCTACCAGATGAAAATATCTTTTCTTTGTGAACTTTTGTTAAAACACTACATGCATGAAATAAACATCAAGACCGAACTTGAATATATTCGTCAGAAGTTTACTATCAGTTTTCCATATACCATGTATAGTGTGAAGGGCAAATGGCTGGAAGGGCAAATGTCCTGAAGGGCAAGTGGATGTACTCCGCTCTAGGTAGAATAAACATGCATTGTCTTTGAAATGCACCATTCTCATTCACAATCATGGTAAGAGAAATCAGTCAGGCTACCTATCCATATAGTCTGGGAGCTAGCAGAGGTTTATCGGTCATGTCGAGTACGAAAGGTTTGACACCTGGAATGTGTAGGACTATGGGTGGGAACCCCAAAATGTGGATTCTTAAGTTTGGCACTCGTGCACAGCCCCCTGGGGGCACTCTCAAAGTACCCCCAAAATTGATTTTATCGGTCATGGTTGAGTACGAGGACCAAACTCAGTTAATATGTTCTTCATGGGAGTCTGATTGCAAAAAGCCGATTCTTAAGTTTCCAGCTAATGTACTAAGCCACTTAAGAACGGCCTAATTAACGCTAATTATGACTTTTATCGGTCATGTTGAGTACGAGGATGAATTTTTGCCCAAATGTACTCTACGATATGCTGATTACGAAATGCTGATTCTTAAGTTGCAACTCCATGCACTAATCCACTTAAGAACGGGTCAAAGGTCAATAATTGACCTAATTACGTTTTCGGGAATGACATAATCCGCCATTTCTCTGCAACCGCTTTGGGTAGGAAATTGAAATTTGGTTTATTGTGAAGGTCTAATCATGAGGAATAAGAATCACTTGTTAAATTTTTAATTTTATTGTGCCTTCATGGCTTAAAAACGCAATTAAGCTCCAAAAATGTACCCTTTTGACCCCCCTAGAGATTTTAATTTTATCGGTCATGATCGAGTACGTCCGTAAACCTTATGTTAAAATGTTCGTCTGGGAACCCTGAATACGAAAAACTCATTCTTAAGTGTCCATGTGATGTACAAATCCACTTAAGAACGAGAAATAGGTAGAAATGCACTCCATGACCCCAGGTCCAGTTTATCGGTCATAATTGAGTACATCCACAAAACCGACGTCAAAACGATTGTCTAGCATCCCTGAATCAGAAAAAGTTATTCTTAAGTATCCATGTGAGGAAAAAATCCACTTAAGAACGAGTAATATGTCCATTTATGTCAGCCTGTTCAGGTTATCATTGACTTCCTTCATGAAATGATACGTCTTCGTAGTTACAGTAAGATAAGCAATATCATTAGTTTTCGGAGTTCATGCAATGGAGTCATCAGCCATAGATATTTTAGGACAATAGGACATTGCATGGCCTATTCTTTCTGTACCTTCTGAATTTCGAGCTCTGGTGACAGACGTGGACAGAGGACACACATATTGATTAAAAGAATAAAATTTAATCAAAATCTAATCAGAATTACCCGTAACACTGTTACAATATTACAATATTACAATTGCAATGTTGAAAATTGCAGGCCCCTGGCATACAGGCAACGGGTGCTTTGCGTCAGAATCTTAATTTTGTGTGGTCATTAGCTTGCGAATTAAATTTAAAACCTAATTGTTTTGCTGAATCATTCAGTCGGTATGGTCGCACGGCATCTATTCGTCCGGTCATGGACTTCAGCTTAGCCATTTCTGTTCATTCATGGATCATTCAGCATTCTCTTCCTCATCAGAAACTCCTTCCTCTTCATCAGATGATGCAACCTCTAACCTTTCGTCACTCTCGTCATTCTCCAATTCATCCGAGTCAGTTTCTTCCTCCGGAACCATCGTTTCCGGTAGCTGTTGGCCTTCAAACCAGATTGGGGTGTAGGCTCCCTCAATCAGTTCCCATCCATCTTTCTCTGAAGGGTGTTGCTGAATGGTGACTTCATCGGCATGTGTCCACATTCTGGAAACGAATGCAGCTCTCTTGATATGGGTGATGATTTCAGATTCACACGGCGGTATTCCGCTTGCATCAATGCCCTTAAGTTTGTCCAAGGGGTTCTTTCCAGTGGACTTGGGTCGGTATACCTTTTCAAAGGCCTGGAATCTGCATTTGTTGAGGGAGGTACCTTCTTTCTTTGCCCCGTAGATCGTCGCTGTGTACTTCAGCAAGATCTCCTGACTCCTTTGGCTTGGGTCTGCATCTGTTCCTATGTCTCTGAATGCCTTCTGTACCTCCTTGTCTTTTTCCAACAGCACGAATGGCCGCGTGCTGTTGGAAAACGATCTACGGGGCAAAGAAAGAAGGTACCTCCCTCAACAAATGCAGATTCCAGGCCTTTGAAAAGGTATACCGACCCAAGTCCACTGGAAAGAACCCCTTGGACAAACTTAAGGGCATTGATGCAAGCGGAATACCGCCGTGTGAATCTGAAATCATCACCCATATCAAGAGAGCTGCATTCGTTTCCAGAATGGGGACACATGCCGATGAAGTCACCATTCAGCAACACCCTTCAGAGAAAGATGGATGGGAACTGATTGAGGGAGCCTACACCCCAATCTGGTTTGAAGGCCAACAGCTACCGGAAACGATGGTTCCGGAGGAAGAAACTGACTCGGATGAATTGGAGAATGACGAGAGTGACGAAAGGTTAGAGGTTGCATCATCTGATGAAGAGGAAGGAGTTTCTGATGAGGAAGAGAATGCTGAATGATCCATGAATGAACAGAAATTGCTAAGCTGAAGTCCATGACCGGACGAATAGATGCCGTGCGACCATACCGACTGAATGATTCAGCAAAACAATTAGGTTTTAAATTTAATTCGCAAGCTAATGACCACACAAAATTAAGATTCTGACGCAAAGCACCCGTTGCCTGTATGCCAGGGGCCTGCAATTTTCAACATTGCAATTGTAATATTGTAATATTGTAACAGTGTTACGGGTAATTCTGATTAGATTTTGATTAAATTTTCTTCTTTTAATCAATATGTGTGTCCTCTGTCCACGTCTGTCACCAGAGCTCGAAGTTCAGAAGGTACAGAAAGAATAGGCCATGCAATGTCCTATTGTCCTAAAATATCTATGGCTGATGACTCCATTGCATGAACTCCGAAAACTAATGATATTGCTTATCTTACTGTAACTACGAAGACGTATCATTTCATGAAGGAAGTCAATGATAACCTGAACAGGCTGACATAAATGAACATATTACTCGTTCTTAAGTGGGTTTTTTCCTCACATGGATACTTAAGAATAACTTTTTCTGATTCAGGGATGCTAGACAATCGTTTTGACGTCGGTTTTGTGGATGTACTCAATTATGACCGATAAACTGGACCTGGGGTCATGGAGTGCATTTCTACCTATTTCTCGTTCTTAAGTGGATTTGTACATCACATGGACACTTAAGAATGAGTTTTTCGTATTCAGGATTCCCAGACGAACATTTTAACATAAGGTTTACGGACGTACTCGATCATGACCGATAAAATTAAAATCTCTAGGGGGGTCAAAAGGGTACATTTTTGGAGCTTAATTGCGTTTTTAAGCCATGAAGGCACAATAAAATTAAAAATTTAAGTGATTCTTATTCCTCATGATTAGACCTTCACAATAAACCAAATTTCAATTTCCTACCCAAAGCGGTTGCAGAGAAAT
>JAVTVY010003066.1:0-32743 GCA_036873755.1 Hanleya hanleyi | reverse complement strand
TGAATGAATACAGACAATTTGTATGGACCTAATGAAGATACAAAAGCCCCGCATCCGCGACCGAACAAAGCCTACCGTGTGCAACCAGGCTAAATTGAATTCATTGCCATAGAAATGACTTCAAATTCCACTGAGCAGTTCCATTATAATTTTTATCTGGTCAAATTAATTACCAAGAATCTGTAGTCTATATAAATTTGTTTTGTACGATATTTATAAAATTTATCTGCCAGTGTCCGCATTTTATTTGCCTGCATGAATGCATATGGCTGTACGGTGTATCACTTATCATTACACGGAAGGATTCCCAACTTCAAGAAAATAACGAAGATCGATCTTCATTATCCCCAGATTCTCAGAGAGATATGCTTTCTCCTTCCCATTACAATCAACTTTAAATTAGATCTAAAAACATAATATTATATGCTCTAAATTGGAATGCCCAAATCTATCACGACGTCTGAAGCGGCCCGTCTGAAGTGCTCCCGCCGAGGTCCGCGTGCAAAAACAACAGTCTTCGGTCTTCAATTTCACATTCCGGTTTTCTTGTGCAAAAAGTGAAGGCTTTATTAAGAATTTCTTCCATTCACTCTAGATCTATATTCTATTTGCATTCCACAATATGATCGGTTATGAAAGCAAATGTAAACTGTTCATAAGTTTGTGCGGTGTGAGAAAAGAAAAAGCCATTCAAAATTGTTGAATCATATTTTTTTATCAGAATTTATATTTGTCTTATATATTTTTCTGTGCTGTCGGTAAAATTATCTTGCACCCTTCTCGTTTATTATCACAGACAATTTTTTAGCATTATGTAATTTTTTCAGAATAATGTTGAACTAATTTCATGTTTATTTTTTATTTCAGATACTCCCGAGAGACTCGTTTTTCAATGTTGTCTTTGTCCTGTTTGTTGTTTTGTTGTTTTTTGAATCTTCTTTAGTTGAAATATTTGAAATGTTAGTTTTCTCGGTATGTAAACTTCAATTTACTATTTTACGTAGTATCCTGAAATTATGTTGGTGCATGGCCTAGAGAAAGCTGAGCTCACTAATCTTTTCACTTACCCGGTTGCCGGCATGACCGTGTATTCAACATGCAGTTACTCAGACGATACAAACTTTGAAGATTTTTAAAATAATTTCTAATGCCAGGGGAATATTTTTGATGACAAATAATTGCATAGACAGAGTTTGGAATATATTGTGAGTTTCGACAGCTGATGTGATTTATTAACTGATAAATCCACGAAAACCCCGTTCCCTTCTATGTGAATCAGATAGTAACTGCATGCATTCGTCCAACTACGGTACTGCCCACGAATTCAGGTAAATAAATCATGTTAACTGATCATGCACGGACACGTGGCCGACTAGATTCTTTCTTTCATTCCTGGCACGTTACCATACGAAGACAGTGATGGATATCAACAGTATTAACTCAACAACAATGTGAATTAAGTCTATGGATATTGGCCTTCGCCATATGCTACGCATATATCGCTGGCTTGCTCGTCGATCCACATGTCATACTTATGACGTCACATATACGAAAAACATGGCGACCGTAAATGTCGCACTTTATCTGCTAACCCCCTTGTGTTTCGTAGCAAAATATAATATCTTCCTGTTTAAAACTCTCTGTGAGAATTTTATTAAATTAAAGCAGAAATCCCAAACCGTAAAATTTCATGATAAAAATGAAATTGACAATTTCGCTGCATTAGCACTTTAAAATGTTACTTTATATCCCTCCAAGTCTTCCCTTCGTGGATATCAATGAAAACACATGTGGAAATTCACATTTGAAAAGACGGCAATTGCCGGAATTAGGACAATATCCTGACGGTTCTCTGAAGCACGTGGAAAATTTCCCGCTTCCCGAGATATGATAGCACAGCTAACAGTCTGCGACTACAGTCTTTCCCTCCAGCCACGTTCCTTGTGTTTAGTGCTCTTCCAGCGCAGGCCACGGAACTGAAAGTACAAGCTTTGGAAGGTCAAGTTAACAACTGTCACCATTCGGGTATATTATTAGATCATCTGAGAGCATAATTTTGTTTGCCATGATGTTTTTCAGCTCTCACTATCAAAATCTGTTCCATGTGCTCTCCACCACGTCCGCGTATCGGCTCGGTTAGCGACCGTCCCGGAAGATTTCTGCTTCCAAGTTCAAATTATCGCGGTAATACATACGTAGCAAAGAGTGTGAATAGACTTTAAACAGACGTTCCTGCTGTTAATCTTTATAATAAAATCCATCTCTAGACGCTCTCTCAGGCCATCAATTTAAACGGCAATTATCAAAAATCTTCTGCTGCCGCGAGGGGGAAAACACCCCTCTCGGACTCTCCCCGCTTCGGTCGCTTCGCTCCCTCGTAAGTTGCGGACCCGGATTTTTTTTTCTGGCGGAATCCCTGCTATAATAATGGCATATATGTTCTCTGAACTTCATCATAATTATATCAAACTGAGACAACTACAGACAACATGAAGAGACTTATATGTATGTCCATAGTGTTACAATTAGAGCTAACTTACCAGTGTCGGATGTTTGAAAACTTGGAGATCATATCTTCATTAGAAAGCTGGAAACAAATGCAAAACACAAGAAAATATATGAAAACACAGAGGTACATCACTTCAAAATATATTTGATCGAATAGAATTGTTTGGTTTATGATGGTTTACGCACACCAAGTTACTACAGCAAACCAATTATGGTGACATAAGAGAGAGAGAGAATTAAGGTTTAATGTCGCGTTCAGCAATATATCAACTATATAGCGACGATCAAACAATTTCTAAGTATTCCAACAACATGAGATTGATCTAATCAAAACCCCTCAGCTTTCCCCAATTGATTGAGACCCATGTGTAGTGTAAATTGGGGAAGAGATAGTTCTATGTGGAATGATCAAGATATACCGGTAGTTGGTTACATTCAGGCATATAGGACAGAAATAGAAAAATTATATATCTGTAAAGGGGCATAACTCTGTAAAATATGGGTCAAGGGAAGCCACTTTCAATAGGCATCTGACTCAGCACTCTGTAAAATGAGAACCGAGACGAATAAGCTGTACGGAACACGGATCTGCAGATATAACTTGCACATTCAACTACAGATAACAAAATCGGAGATTATTACATCCGAAAGGGGTATAACTCCATAAGCCGAGGCGAGTAATCCTTTGTTGGCTTGTAGAATACAACAATATAAATAAGTTTCCAAAATATAGTAGCTATACCGAACACAGTTCTGCAGATATAGTTGGTTACATTCAGGCATATAATACAGAAATAGAAATTAATATATCTGTAAAGGGGCACAACTCTGTAAAATATGGGCCGAGGAGAGCCACTTTCGATAGGCGTCTGACTTAGCACTAGATAAATAAGTGTTGAAAATTTGGTGGTTGTGTCTCAAGCGGTTTTGCCTAAAATGCGGTAACAGACGGTCGTATGGACGTACAGACGGACGTACATGGCGACGACAATACCCCGAGGCCAAAATGGCCGAGGGGTAAAAACAAGTCAACAACCCAACAATCCAGAAGTAATCAACACAACACACCAAAAAAACATGCACACACATTAAAACTTATGCAACAAACCGATTTCTCTCAAATAATCTAAAATACAATCTTCTTTAAGTAGCTGCTTGATGAAAAGAATCTCTTACAATCTTAAAATCTATACAGCCGATCACAATATGTTTCACTGTGAGATCTTCGTCGCGAGGAATACACCTTGTGTGGCTCTTTTTAGTAAAACACATGAATGTGAATAGCAAAGCCACATAACTTGATGAAGTAACAGCAATACCTCATCTTCATAACTATAAATTTTGATGAAAATATTATATAACATTCACTGAAGATTAGTCCAACAGTGTTTACAAGCTAGAAAATACAGGATGAACTGGTTAATGTTGAACATGTTGAGGATGAAGTACAGTAGAACCACTTTCCAATCACCCAATCCTGTGCAAACAGTAGATCTGCAGGAGAGGGGAGGGGCGGGGGGAGTTTGGTTTAATGTCACACTCAAGACTATTTCGCTCATATGGTGATAGCCAGTTTGAATGGTGGAGGAAGCCGGAGTACCTGGAGAGAACCACTACCTGTCAGCAAGTAACAGGCAAACTTTCACACATGCACCAGCTGGGCTTAAACCCATACTGGTTCAGTGGTGTGAGGATAATGATCACCAGCGAAGCACCATAGAGCACTCGACCACCGAGGGCCCTGCCTAGTTTGGGGGAGAGAGTGGGGTGGGGAAATAGGAGTTGGAAAACATCCTTGATAGTATTGCCTTTGAGTAGGGGGGTGGAGGAGGGGGAATTGATCTGCAGAGGGTCTGAAGGCTGTTTGACATATCCAGCTGGAGATTTCTCAAAGTTGTATTATTCATGTATGAACACCTGATCAAACATCTGAGGATCTAAGGGGGAAGAACCAATTACCCAATGCCTGCCCTCCCACACCATTTGCTCACGATCTGCAGGAAATCTGTGTCTTAATTACGTGGTCAAAGCTATCCCCTGCAGGAGACTTTCCAAACATCCTGCAGTGGATATTTACGTTGTCAAAGCTATCCCCTGCATGAGACTTCCCAAACGTCCTGCAGTGGATATTTACGTTGTCAAAGCTATCCCCTGCAGGAGACTTTCCAAACATCCTGCAGTGGATATATACGTTGTCAAAGCTATCCCCTGCATGAGACTTTCCAAACATCCTGCAGTGGATATTTATGTTGTCAAAGCTATCCCCTGCAGGAGACTTTCCAAACATCCTGCAGTGGATATTTACGTTGTCAAAGCTATCCCCTGCATGAGACTTTCCAAACGTCCTGCAGTGGATATTTACGTTGTCAAAGCTATCCCCTGCATGAGACTTTCCAAACATCCTGCAGTGGATATTTACGTTGTCAAAGCTATCCCCTGCATGAGACTTTCCAAACATCCTGCAGTGGATATTTACGTTGTCAAAGCTATCCAGGGTTCGTACAGCCAGAGCATGCCAAAATTCCAGGACATTTCCAGAACAAATATACAATTTTCCAGGACAAATTTCAACTAATTTTCACAAACAAAATATGCGTTTTCTCACAGAATAATAAACTTTATTATGAAATTTCACATATCCTATCCTTGATTGTCATTTATAGGAAAGCGCTGGTCAGATGTTATGGCACTGGTGCAGGTGAATTGGCACGTTAAGACTCGGTTAGTTATATAGTTTTAATTTTTTTTCTGAAATATGTCGTAAAATTGCTATAATACTGTCCTGTTAATGTATTGGTCTTAAATGTTGATAATAATGTAGCCTAATGTAACAAGTAATAATTCTTTTGGCAACGATATATGATAATCATATACATGTGGTGTACATGTATGTTTGTAGGTCGATTATCTCCCTTGGACTGCTCGATGTGAAGCACATGGCTTTATAATGGGCATCTTGAAATCGTCAATACCATGACAATGGCGCAAATTCGACTACAACGAAGTCATGCCAGTAAACAGTTTTTAAACACCAGTTCCCAAAGACACTATAATCAGGTGTCATGTTATGAATATATTAAACTGACCTCACGATCTTGTAGCAGAAATTGGAATTTAATAAAAGGTTATATATACCTGTCGTTGGAGCGGCAGCCGGTCTACGAAAATACTCCCTAATGCGGGAATTTGACCGCTGGTGAGTTTCTCTTTCTTGCAGCAAGTGCATGTGCTTAGCGCCTTTGGAGTGGCTCTTTACGGCACTTTCACCCATGTTACCGATGTTGAAACTTTTCTCACAAAGACTGCATCGAGCTCTATGATTAGATTCTTTCTCCAGCCAGGCCCGGTAATCTGGTTGGTTGAGCCACAGCGGATTAAAATTACAAAGCCTTGACATATTTACTCGACAAACACATGCAGAAAATTAACTCCCGCATAATACATCGGGCATTTCCGTGAATATGTAGAATTGATTTCCGACAAACGACGTCACGGAGAAGCGACCACTCACAAACGATACTGAAATTACCTCAAGTTTTCATTGGTCCCTTTTACTACGTTTTTCTACAACTGATTTTTGTGAATGAACTAACCTAGTTTTACTCGAGATATCGTTCACAACCTGAGAGAGACACGTCGAAGCGACCGACAACCAGCATATTTTTTTTGCGAGTGGACTTATAAATTTTCCAGGACTTTCAAGGACATTTTAAGATTTTCCAGGACTTTCCAGTACTGGAAAAGACAATTATATTTTTCCAGGACTTTCAAGGACATTCCAGGACTGTGCCAACCTTGCTATCCCTTGCAGGAGACTTTCCAAACATCCTGCAGTGGATATTTACGTTGCCAAAGCTATCCCCTGCATGAGACTTTCCAAACGTCCTACAGTGGATATTTACGTTGTCAAAGCTATCCCCTGCAGGAGACTTTCCAAACGTCCTGCAGTGGATATCAAACAGCCTTCAGATCATCTGTGGATGGCCTGTAGGGGATTGTGTAATTGGAAATTGGCTGTACTTCAACAGATTTTGTGATTCGAAATTGGCTTTACTTTTAAGATTTTCCAGGACTTTCCAGTACTGGAAAAGACAATTATATTTTTCCAGGACTTTCAAGGACATTCCAGGACTGTGCGAACCTTGCTATCCCTTGCAGGAGACTTTCCAAACATCCTGCAGTGGATATTTACGTTGCCAAAGCTATCCCCTGCATGAGACTTTCCAAACGTCCTGCAGTGGATATTTACGTTGTCAAAGCTATCCCCTGCATGAGACTTTCCAAACGTCCTGCAGTGGATATCAAACAGCCTTCAGATCATCTGTGGATGGCCTGTAGGGGATTGTGTAATTGGAAATTGGCTGTACTTCAACAGATTTTGTGATTCGAAATTGGCTGTAATGGGTAATTGGAAAGTGGCTACACTGTAAGGGATCAGGTAATTGGAAAGTGGCTGTACTGTAAGGGATTGGGTAATTGGAAAGTGGCTACACTGTAAGGGACCAGGTAACTGGAAAGTGGCTGTACTGTAAGGGATTGGGTAATTGGAAAGTGGCTGCACTGTAAGGGATCAGGTAATTGGAAAGTGGCTGTACTGTAAGGGATTGGGTAATTGGAAAGTGGCTGCACTGTATTAAAGAGATCAGGTAACTGGAAAGTGGCTGTACTGTAAGGGATTGGGTAATTGGAAAGTGGCTGCACTGTAAGGGATCAGGCCATCCTTAAAAATATGTTTGTTGGCTGTAACCCGACCCTACCTCAGGAAGTTGGGTCGGTAGGTAGGTAATTTTTTTTTTTTTTTTAGATCAGGTGTGTGATTTAGTTCAGATACTAAGCAGGTCATTTGAAATATTCTTTTTGTCTGGCAGCAAAATTATTTCAGTATAGAAAACTAGTTATCTTCAAGGTATAAAGCAAGATATTCTTAAATTCAGGCTTGTGTACCTGTTTTATTTCTTAGAAGACATCGACATCCTTGAACACATTCTTGACAATGACTTGACAATGACTAGTGACTAGCTGGTCAAAAAAAAAATATATACTACCACTACCAGACAAACTTTTCCCAAAATTGTGACAGGAAAGAAAAAATCCTCTCAGTGTTATACGGAAGGTTTTTATTATACCATTTGGAGTTAAGAAAATTACCTCAAATTAATCATTAACATCATTACTGCCCTTCCTCGTCGCAAATTTATGGTGTGCTTTTATTGAATACTTAGGTACTTCCTTTATTCAGATTAGAATTACGTCGTAATTTAATTTACTGACAACAATGAGGCAAATACTAAGTTTCTAACCTGTGTCTTTTCGTGGAATTTAGTCCGAGGTGGAATTCTGACAAGCGTATTTGATGCCGACATCTGAACGTCAAAATTAAGCTGACGGCACCATCTAATTGTCAAGACCGCTGAAGCCACCGACACTATATCCATGGCTTCATCGACATAGAGGGTTATAAAGTTTCCGTTAAACAACAAAGCAGTATAGATTTTCTACATTTAGGCACACTGAAGTCTTCTCGGATAAAAGTAGAAATCCAAACATCGTTGTTGTTGTAACATTGTCAGTCTCAGAATCTGTCGGTGTACGGACCCACGTGGTGCATGGTGACAGTCCTAAACATGTCTACGTTCCAAGTCGATTCGCGACAGAGCTCTTTATGGCAGGTTTTAATAACCAACCGTTTGAAATATTTTTCCCATCCTGTGTTGCTGTTGCCTCTCGATGTGTTTATTGTCCTCTCGTCCAAACCCAAACACAAAACAGAAGGGGGAACTTCCCGCCATATACACGTGGTCGACGAAAACTGCATTCCCCTACGGACTGGGCCATGGAGGATATGCCTTCAAAACGTGCGACATAAGCGCACATCGCGACTACTGGAGAGTGAAATCCTGCTTGCTTTTGCTAGGCGAACGTTTTACATACGTTTACACGAGCGAGGAGATAGGGGAGATAATTCTGACATTGCAAAATAAAATAAAAAGATGACCGGTCGGAAAATCGGCGAAAAAAGTTTCCAGTCGGCGGATTTTTGGACAGTCGGTCGGGTTACGCGCAACAAACTTATTTTTAAGGATGGCCTCAGGTAATTGGAAAGTGGCTGTACTGTAAGGGATTGGGTAATTGGAAGTGGCTGCACTGTAAGGGATCAGGTAATTGGAAAGTGGCTTTACTCTAAGGCTGAATGCGATTTGTTGACCGTTTTACATCTGATAATAGTATTAGAACTGAATGATGAAGACTCACAGAGAGATGTGGAAAGACAGACCCGTGTAGAGAATTGGCCCATCTCACACAGGCCAGAACTTTACCAGCAAGAGTCCTTGTCCATTCAGGAGCTTGGAAAAAAAAAAAAAAATTACCAGATAAAAATTAATAAACAGCATCATTGTCGTTATACAGTCTGAATATGAGGTATCATATATTGAGAAGAATGAGAATGTTATACATTCTTAAATCATAAACCATTCAAAGCACTGAGAACCTCTCGGCCTTTGAGGTATATAAATAGGACCCGGGTTGACAACCAATCAGTGGATTGCAAGAAGCAATTGGTCACAAATTGACAGTTTAACCTAGTCATCCAGAAAACATATGTCAATCTGCTTAATTTTTAGAATGCTTCTGTACCGTGACCATATGCCAATAATATGTTCCTGTATTTTTGAGACATGGTGGTGATGATAAAACAGAGATTGACAGTTTCAACAGGCTTCTGTTTCGTGATAACATGTCTGTTTGATGTAAGTTTGGTGTGCAAAGTCATACTCCTCCAAGAGGATATGATGGTATGCCTTGTGAAAAACATGGATGGAAGGGTATACCAGTAAATACGGGATCAAGATGGCAATATACAAGTTTGGTTATCATCCATGAACAGAATGTGTTTCTAGTGCAAATTCAGTAAGGGCTGTTCCAGAAAAAAGTACATGGGGGGGACAGAAGGCACTTTGTATATTTTTACGTATGGGTCGTGGGGTAAAAGAGTTGTTTTATTACATGGGTGGTTGCCTGATGGATAAACATAATGGCATTTATGTGGGTTACATTTTATATTCAATAATATGGGTGGTGGGGGTAAAATTATATTTAATTACATGGGTGGTGGTGGCAAAAATAAAGTGCCTTCTGTCCCCCCCCATGTACCTGGAACAGCCCTAAGCTTGAAATACAGCGGTAACAAGCAGCCAGAGACAAATGGATACATTTGTTCCAGTGACTCAGAAAAAAATAGGTCAATCTCACTGATTCTGAGAGGCTACTGCTGAAGACCACATGCATTTGTGAAGTAAGTTTGGTGCTCCTAAGCATGGTCATTCTTCAGATATGGTGTAACAAGAAATTCATGATAATTGATACAGCGGGCACCTACTATCCTGGGAAATTATTGGATGATCTTGCTGATCAATCCATTTTATGACTGGCGGATAGAAAAATTACATGTACAATGGGCAAAATCTAAAGGACCAAAATCAGGGGTAGTTACTCCTACTGGCCAAGGCAAGAGCTAAGAGTGGTCTCCCATTCACCTGATGATTTTATGTGAGGGATTATATGTTTCTTGTCAAGTGCAGAACTTGGAGCAAACTTTGCAAAGGGCACATCGGCATGGAATTGATAAAGTGCTCACAAAGTCAATTAATTCATACATGAAGAAATCACACCAATAATTGCGGATCTGTTTAGGCCTAGCTTTTCGTCAAAATTTACGGGGAATGCAAACAGAGTCTGACAGTCAAACTCTGAAGGAATCCATGTTACTTCAAAGCTACCACTTCAATACAGTTTACTAACATTTTACTGGAATCTGTTGGATTCCCATGAATCATTTCACAGGAGTGCTGATGGGGATCACATTCCCAGATTCCAGTGGAAATGTAAGCCCTTTATTAGAATATCATTGACAGAATCAGTTTATGCAATAAGCTTACGGTAATTTCCCTATTAATTCACCTTCCAAATTTAATTCGAAAACGGCCGATTTTTCCGCTGTCGTGATTTTGTCCATCCTAATAAAACGAACACGGGAGCATTTTCAATATCCGTGAAACAATAAATTCGAACACTCCCGTTTTCGCCACGGAGTTCGTGCCGATGAAAGTAAAGTGAATATGTTACTAGAATCTCGTATAGTATATCGGCGTATGCTATTATTTGTAAGCGCAGAGAAACAACAGGGAATGGTACAATATAATCAGACTGAATTACTATTACTTACAGTCTATAAGGAAAAAAATTGATTCAATTAACTCCGCAGTCCTGTAATTTTATCCTAACTTGATCGCGTTTCGCCGCAGTCGGGAAAAATATATACGGTAGTCCCCCGCACGTGGTCGAATGTCTGCACACGGCCCGCTATTGAATCATTTCCAGCGTTCGTATATCAAATATCTTTCTTTGAACCAGCATTCCTTTATTTGAAAAACACACATTATTTTAAGTAACAAATTTGAGAGATCTTCAACGTTAATATATTTGTTCGTCGTATATGCTAAACCCCTCGCTGTCCCCCATTTTCCTGCCCGACCTGCCCTGTATTATTCGTATGGGAGGCACTTGGGCCGTGTTCAAAGGAGGCACTGGAAGGGAGCAGAGTTCAAACTTTGTCGGGTGATGTTCCCGCGGAGATATCAAGTTGTAACGTGTGTGCTGGTGAATTGCATCAGATTTCTTCACAGCAACTGAATTCTTCGTTTGGGGAAAGCAAGATGCGATTTAACCTTTCGGTATGCTGTATGCTATTCGTTATATTTTCAGGTGAAGTGGACAATCAAACGACCATTATTTGACGTCAAAAGTGAGCCATCACGAAAAGCCTTTTAGAAGGATGTACATTTAACGTTGATTTTATTTTAGTATTTTGATCAATAAAAATTTCTAAAAATAAAAAATCTGGACTACAATTCTCGAGCATCACTTGTTTGTGCATGACAACGTATCGACAAGCCTGGAAGATCACAAACAATGGTGAAAGGGTTTCCTTTTTTCTTTCATAACATCCATTCCCCCCCTCCCTCCCCCTAACAGTCCATACGTCCGTGTTTTTATCCACACGACAGAATTACGGTGATCGATCTGACTCGTCCATCAGGTTCTCTGATTTTTCTCCCTTCTAATAATACTCAACATACAATACAATATCTAATAGCATGTTCGTGAAAGAGGCCGTATTTTTATTATTATCATTATTAAGGTTCACTGTATAGGAAACAAACTTGAAACGATGTGTTTACATCGCACGACATAATAGTATACCCCCTCAGTGCCCCTCAATTTCCTACTGAAACACCAAGCCTCCACATGAATGGCATTTGCTGCAGGTCTCCTTTGATATTTAAATTGTCAATGGCTACATTGTTTTGAGTACCGGGATAGTTTGCTAATGAAGTGTTTAGTTTATTTTTAGCCTGTCCAGCTATTTCCCCATTCAGCACAGCTTGTCCTCCAGAGAAAACCACATAAAATGGAAGAATCCAAAGTCAGGATAGGGGTGACAAGATGTTTCCAGTGGAGAGAATCTGAACAGCATGAAATATATAGTGAAATAGGAGAGTCCACGTGCAGCATGCAAGTTTCACCCATACTGGAAATGACACTTATTCATATGCAAATGAGATCGTGTGTAATAACGTTGAATTGACTGCCTGGGGAATACCTTGTCCCTTCAGAAGCCCAAATTCAGCTCTGGGTGAGGCTGCGCGATTCACCAGCAAGAGGCAACTGAAGGGGTTTCAAATTAACGCTGCAGTATTATGGGTTTGTGTGTTAGTGTGTGGCCCTTGTTCGTCCTGTAAATTTCACAATACCTCAATTCAAACTTGTTATATCTTGGCTTTGATTGCATCTATCGTTTAATGAAACATAGACAGGAAATCACACAGTTGACAAACGTCAGTTTTCCCACCAGGGGACACAAACAAATTTTGCGATGTGAAGCGCCGACAACAATCATCTCTGCATGTGCTCTGTTTTGTTCAAATATAGTTATCATAAAGACTTACTCTTTCCGGTTTTGTTAAATATTTTATTGTGAATGAAAATATTTCTTACGAATACCCACGAACTTACCAAAATTCCAGCAATCAAAAATTCTTTGGAATTACACCGCGCATTCTTACACTAAGAATCAAAACATCGCTATCGCCATTCCATTACTCTATATGCTAAACAAATTTGAGAAACATTTAAATGGCATTAGGTAAAGTTTCGGAGATGAGAACATACCAGTATTTAATTAATATTCAGAACGATATCATACTTCGACTTTTACTTTTAGTAAACTGTTACAGTACCGGTACCGTAATAGATATTCTCATACTTGAAACAAACCAATCGAAACGTGTATTGCCGACTGACACTCGGTTCTCTTGTACAATCCGCCGTTAATTCAACATTAATTTTGTGTCATAGGTCCGGGATATTTATTCAAGTCCTGGATGGTGTGTGTAAAATCATGCACAGTGAAGACCAAAAAGTCTATGACAGTCCGCTAATCTGTCTAAAACTTCGTGATACAATCCTACACAAATTTGCCGTTGGTTCATTTGCAGGGTTCACAACAACAACGTCGACATACCGAACGACTCGAACATGGAATATCTAATATGTGTATAGTTTTATATTTCCAGAATATTCATTCAATTCCATGTCCGTTAGGTTTCATAATATAGATCATAGCTAATACTGAACAAAAAGGAAGGAATACGTTTAATGTTTTGGCCTACTTTTACGATGTTATTATGGACGCGAATTTACGGACGTCAGCTCAAAACTGCATGATCGTGCTGAACTTGTCACTCGATAAATATGCTCGACTTCCTCGAATAAAATTAGACGCCTTTATCAGGGTAGAGGAGATTTTCTGACATCATACACTGCATTTTATGGAAACTGATGAGATATCAAAGTTAATACACGGTAATAAATACGATCACCATGACCACGGCGAAGCGGTCCGCCATTTTGGATTCTCCGTGAAAGTCGGCGCGACATTTAATTCGAACACTAGCGTTTTTCTAGAATTCGCTCAACAAATAATTCGAAAGTAGCCAATTTTTGGAGTGCTGAGTTTCATCACTACATCGCGAATTAATAGGGAAATTACCGTAAGTGATTCCTGGTCTCATTAAGAATTCATGTTGTCTTCATAACCAGTTGAATCAGAAACGGACTGAAACCAGTATACATGTACATGTACTGAAAAGCATGTCCAGTGTTACCTTCCCTACGACTGTTGGCGATCTCTTCTACAGCACCTGTTACACCCTGATCATGCCTGAAATACAGAATACAATCCAATAATGACCGACTCTACTGAAAACCAGTTAACCTGATATATTCATCTGCACAAGTCCAGTTAATCCCTAAATCCTTGCAGAGGGTTTACCTGGGCTTTTTAGGTGATTCAGATGAGTTCTCTAATCATACTGTGTCTATTACACAATCTTGTACATTTCATCCCGAGTGGTTGTTAGTCTGGCCGACGATGAAATTCAAACCAGTCAAAACTCAAACCTCACTGCAGATTGGCCTGATGAGCCGCTTCGGCATACTTACTGATTGGTTTGATTTAGTGGAAACCCCTCGGGCTATTTATATCCAGAACTGCTATCATTACCTAAACAAGCCAGTGTATCGATCGTAACCTATCGATTGATACACTGGCTCACGAGGATGGATATATAATGAATGAACCTACATTGTGTAAACATGTACATGAGTATACAAGTGTGGACTGGTCCAAAACAATAAACAGTAGTTACAGCATATTATAAAATAAGGCGAATAAGGAGTAGAAAACAATGACTATCATTTTCCGATATAAATTGTAAACATTGGATTGGTTCTGTGCCCTGACTATCTTCCCTGAACAGACTATATATTATACCTATAGTCTGCTAATGGGCATTCTAAATGACGCACTGATTGGCTACATCCAAATTATGATGCCCTCCATTAGACACACTGATTGATTACTCTATTTTTTGAAGGAGGATAACCCTTAGATGTCATATTGTACATATTGTGTCTGACCATGTCAGGTTAGTTTGCACATGCACTTTCAGTAAGGCAAACCTTACGAGTGATAAAAGCGCCCATTCATAGGCCCAGGAAAGTCCAGAGCAAAAAGCTATGCACTAACCTGTGTCCTGCTATGTGACTGCTGGTACAAATTTCTGCTTCATACATTTTAATTAAATTTCCACCTATGAATATGGTACATGTACGGCGGGATATGTGTAAAATGTGACTGATAAGAGGCATATTTTTTTCAAATAGTTGCCAAAATTATCATTAATGTAAGCAATAGCGTCCTTTCGTGAAATAGTAATCTGATGCATATTTACAATATTTACACCTGTTATCCAGTTGTAAATAACTCCCCATTGCATAAGCATAGGCAAAAATACAAGCCAGACATTGATCAGGTTAGAGGGAACTACCTCTCTAAAATGGAGGTGAAAAGGGTTGTTTTTTCTGATTAACTTTTGTTTTATTGATCATAACACTCCAGCACTTTCAGGCAACTCAGCTTATATATTGTTATATGTCATAACAGGGAATTTCCATTTTGAGCACAGTCTAATTTTTAATCGAGAACTAATCATGTCATCTATTGTTATGCAAATTAGATAAGACAACAATTTGTTTGCATGGGTACCTATGGCATATCACTCAGTTCAATATATTCTTGACTTTATTGGGCAAAAATGACCTTTTTCACCTCCATTTTAGAGAGGTAGTTCTCTCAAATCTATTTGTGTGCAGAATCAATCCAGTTGTTCAAATATATACTGGGAAAGCGGCATACTGAAATAGCTCAAACGTAGTTTTCCCCAAAAGTGCTTGTATTTCTCTAGCTTGATTACAAAGCTTCTGTAAGAGTTAGACAAAACTGAACAGTGAAACAAAAACAAGAGAAGTTCTTGGTTCAATGGCAAGTCCTTAAACCATATAGAATTTTCACACATGAAAAAGCTCGATTTGCTCATTTCTGGAAGGGACACAATACATACCATGCATGGAGAACTCTCTTCCAGACAGTTTCATCACATGGTAAGAACGCAGACTTGGCACTCTCCCTGACAGTGGACATTTTCTGCATGTCTTTTGTTACCTTTACATCTGGATATCCTGTAAGCTGAAATGACAGATAAACAAGGGAAATTGAAGAACAGCAACCATGAACACAGAGCATTTGATGGCAATTAGCATTTGTTCATCCCAATCAGGAGAATTATAAGCGGTCACCAGCGAAGCGCCTTAGACCATTGAGATTTCATGTGGCAAAAGTAGCTTCCACCCCCACCCACTCGCCGACCCCACTTCAAAAAGGCCTTGCCATTTGAAAATGAGTGGAGAGATCAGGCTCATTCATAAAGTTTAACTTAAGGCCTGGTACACACGACCCAGTTTTCCTTGACAAGTGAGACCAAATTCGTGGAAGATTGTTACGTACAGTCTTTCGCTATATACTGCTCTGTTAGGTCATCGTCTATAATACAAGCTTGTAAGAAAGGTAATGGACACTACAGACTTCCATAAATTTGGACTCACTTGTCAAGGAAAATTGCTTCATGTGTATCACGCTTAATAGTTTATCATCACCTGCTCACCTATTATTCTGTATGAATTATGCATTGGAACAAGCTGATGGCCGAACTTTTAATTCTGTCTGAAGAATAAATAAATGTATACATAAATAAATGTATACATGATTGTTCTCTAATGAATGTTTGAAGCAACCACCTCAACAGCAAATTAGCTCTCTAATCTCTGGCGAAGCGTGTGAGATGGGACTTTTCAGGCTGGAGTCATATTGTAAACTGATCCCCAGGAAAAATTTGGGAGAGTGAATGCAAACTAAAGCAACATAAATTTATCAAGCAGAGGGGTTCATAGCTCTCCCTCAACCATAATCTAAACAGCTGTGGTGAAGGGATATGATCACTTTATTCAGATGGAGGCAAGCAACATGATTAAATTTCCTAGTTATCTCCCATTCTCACCTTGAGCATGTTGGCAGACATTTCATCTGCTTGTATATGTAGGACATCCCCATTTCTCTCACAGATTGTGACCTTATCAAGGGAGGGGCATGCTGGGAAATTGGACAAGATACTGGACATCGTGATCACTGCTGTTCCTCCCTATATTTGTGGATATATCTGTGCTGGTATTGAAGTCAGAGTCACACGGAACTTCACGTCCTGTAATATATAACAGAAGTTAATGTGTGAGAATATTAGCTGGTCGGAATATGATCACTGATTGGATACAACATGTATTTAGCCATGCAAGTCGCATTGTTGGCAATTTCAAAGACCAAAAGTCACTCTCTGTGGATTTAACCGACTGAGGGGCAGCCTGCATAAGGGACATGGTTTAAGATTTGGTTCCGATTGTATGCCTCCTACTGTCAAATATACAATCTGATTGTATGCCACATACTGTCAGATATACAATCTGATTGTATGCCTTCTACTGTCAGATATACAATCTGATTGTATGCCTTCTACTGTCAGATATACAATCTGATTGTATGCCTCCTGTCAGATATACCATCTGATTGTATGCCTCCTACTGTCAGATATACAATCTGATTGTATGCCTCCTACTGTCAGATATACAATCTGATTGTATGCCTCCTACTGTCAGATATACCATCTGATTGTAGGCCTCCTACTGTCAGATATACAATCTGATTGTATGCCTCCTACTGTCAGATATACCATCTGATTGTATGCCTCCTACTGTCAGATATACAATCTGATTGTATGCCTCGCACGGTCAGATATACAATCTGATTGTATGCTTTCTACTGTCAAATATACAATCTGATTGTATGCCTTCTACTGTCAGATATACAATCTGATTGTATGCCTTCTACTGTCAGATATACAATCTGATTGTATGCCTTCTACTGTCAGATATACAATCTGATTGTATGCCTCCTACTGTCAGATATACAATCTGATTGTATGCCTCCTACTGTCAGATATACCATCTGATTGTATGCCTCCTACTGTCAGATATACAATCTGATTGTATGCCTCGCACGGTCAGATATACAATCTGATTGTATGCTTTCTACTGTCAGATATACAATCTGATTGTATGCCTTCTACTGTCAGATATACAATCTGATTGTATGCCTTCTACTGTCAGATATACAATCTGATTGTATGCCACATACTGTCAGATATACAATCTGATTGTACGCCTTCTACTGTCAGATATACAATCTGATTGTACGCCTTCTACTGTCAGATATACAATCTGATTGTACGCCTTCTACTGTCAGATATACAATCTGATTGTATGCCTCCTACTGTCAGATATACAATCTGATTGTATGCCTCCTGTCAGATATACCATCTGATTGTATGCCTCCTGTCAGATATACCATCTGATTGTATGCCTCCTACTGGCATCTACAATCTGATTTATGTGTCACTGTCAAATATACAATCTGATTGTATGCCTTCTACTGTCAGATATACAATCTGATTGTATGCCTTCTACTGTCAGATATACAATCTGATTGTATGCCTTCTACTGTCAGATATACAATCTGATTGTATGCCTTCTACTGTCAGATATACAATCTGATTGTATGCCTCCTACTGTCAGCTATACAATCTGATTGTATGCCTCCTACTGTCAGATATACCATCTGATTGTATGCCTCCTACTGTCAGATATACAATCTGATTGTATGCCTCGCACGGTCAGATATACAATCTGATTGTATGCTTTCTACTGTCAGATATACAATCTGATTGTATGCCTTCTACTGTCAGATATACAATCTGATTGTATGCCTTCTACTGTCAGATATACAATCTGATTGTATGCCACATACTGTCAGATATACAATCTGATTGTACGCCTTCTACTGTCAGATATACAATCTGATTGTACGCCTTCTACTGTCAGATATACAATCTGATTGTACGCCTTCTACTGTCAGATATACAATCTGATTGTATGCCTCCTACTGTCAGATATACAATCTGATTGTATGCCTCCTGTCAGATATACCATCTGATTGTATGTGTATGTACCACTGTCAGATATACAATCTGATTGTATGCCTATACTGTCAGATATACAATCTGATTGTACGCTTCCTACTGTCAGATATACAATCTGATTGTATGCCTTCTACTGTCAGATATACAATCTGATTGTATGCCTCCTACGTCAGATATACCATCTGATTGTATGCCTCCTACTGTCAGATATACAATCTGATTGTATACTCCCCAGTCAGATATACAATCTGATTGTATGCCTCACGCGGTCAGATATACAATCTGATTGTATGCTTTCTACTGTCAGATATACAATCTGATTGTATGCCTTCTACTGTCAGATATACAATCTGATTTTATGCCTCCTGTCAGATATACAATCTGATTGTATGCCTCCTACTGTCAGACATACCATCTGATTGTATGCCTCCTACTGTCAGATATACAATCTGATTATATGCCTCGCACGGTCAGATATACAATCTGATTGTATGCCTTCTACTGTCAGATATACAATCTGATTGTATGCCTTCTACTGTCAGATATACAATCTGATTGTATGCCTTCTACTGTCAGATATACAGTCCGATTGTATGCCTTCTACTGTCAGATATACAGTCCAATTGTATGCCTTCTACTGTCAGATATACAGTCCGATTGTATGCCTTCTACTGTCAGATATACAGTCTGATTGTATGCCTTCTACTGTCAGATATACAGTCTGATTGTATGCCTTCTACTGTCAGATATACAAGAGAGAATTAAGGTATAACGTCGCATTCCTGTCAGACATACAATCTGATTTTATGCCTCCCACTGTCAGATATACAATCTGATTGTATGCCTCCTACTGTCAGATAATACAATCTGATTGTATGCCTCCTACTGTTAGATATATACAATCTGATTGTATGCCTCCTATTGTCAGATAATACAATCTGATTGTATGCCTTCTACTGTCAGATATACAAGAGAGAGAGAATTAAGGTATAACGTCGCATTCCTGTCAGACATACAATCTGATTTTATGCCTCCTACTGTCAGATATATACAATCTGATTGTATGCCTCCTGCTGTTAGATATACAATCGGATTGTATGCCTTCTACTGTCAGATATATACAATCTGATTGTATGCCTCCTACGGTTAGATATATACAATCTGATTGTATGCCTCCTACTGTCAGATAATACAATCTGATTGTATGCCTTCTACTGTCAGATATACAAGAGAGGTATAAGGTCCGTCGTTGCTATCCAAATCTGACAGGTCTGATAACATGAGACTGCACCCTGGCAATCTGGAGGTATTTTTCCAGCGAAAGATTTCTTCTTGCAAATATGGCGACAATGGAAAAAAGCCGTGACCTTATACCTTATTTGCATATATCACATGCTCCCACAACTCGTCACACAGTAGAAGGACAGAAGGGTCTTCCTTAAAGGGTATCCTCATTGGAATATTCAAATGGCTGAAAACTATGGAAATACATAATTTAATATGTACTGAAAACAATAGAATTTTTTCATTTTTTTTTCAATTTTATGAAAGAGGAGAAAATAGCCACGGAAAATGCTATTTTCGAAACAGAGTAGAATCTGTGACGTCAGCGAGGGAACATGTCAGTCTGTCCACAGTCACATTCTATATCGAGAGGTTTGAATTGATTGACCAGTTAGGAACATGTTTTCATACTTTCACAAAGTTTGATCACCCATACAAGTAGAGTCGTAGCAAAATAACAGTTCAGATAAATAATTACATCAATAATTGATCGAATATCAGACCTGCCAAGTCTCACGGATTGGCCGTGAGTCTCCAGATATTTAGAGAGGCCTCCCGGTCTCACGGTAGCGCTTGCAAATCTTACGGTAAAACAGAATTTATTCTCTCAAAATCAGACTTTGGGCAAATTATTATTTTATTTACGATAAAACAGAGATGTGAAGTGTCCGATGAAACATTTTTAGCTCTTAGCTCGCAGTTTATCCCAGAATCGACGAGGTCCGTGTACTGTGGTCCGTATCTTCGGGCAAATAATAGTAGTTGGGGCGCGTAATTGTAGCCAAGGGCGACTACTCATAGTCTTGCCTATTTGTGGTGCGTACTTCCGCCAGCATGGCCGACATCTCGCAATCAGGCCCCACGCCTAGGGCGAACGCTCGCGCTTTGCGCTCGCATAGACTCAAGATATTTAATCAGTCCAACTTGGCAGCTCTGGAATATCAGTAATTTTGTGGGCATGTTTGACCACGAAAAATTGCATTGCAAGCAGTCCTATATTTCCAGTACTGGTACAGACAGTGGACAAAGCATCATACACTTGTGATGGTTACTGATGCGATCAGAAGAAAATCTGGAATTCTAGAATATATGGAGACAAATTGTGGGACTGTTCTGTGGACTACAATGGAGTATTTAAATCAGGATATTGACCACGAACATGCAAGATCAGTGCATGGTCGAGTTCTGCCTATGAATACACGCATGTGAAAACCCCAACAGATTTAATCAAATTCCACTTTTTAGAAAAACTGCATCAGCCCAAAGAAATTGAGCAACTTTCAAGCTAGTTTAGTTACCTACTATTCACCGACACAGTGATATTTTGTTGTAAACAGCAGAAATCCTCAGTTTCTATTCACATACTACAAGTATCACAGTTTGCAGCGTAAATCTCAGCATGGGGAGTATGCATTATGCAGTTCACATGCATGCACTCTGCATAGGCTATGGCAGTGAATTGTTTCTGTGTTAAAAAGATTGCTCCGGCAGTAAATTGTTTCTGTGTTAAAAAGATTGCTCCCACAAATGACCTCTTTTCTCAATACTTTGGCTACCTTGAATTCTCGAGAAAAGTTTGTATTTTTTTCTTTCTCAGGAGTTGTTGAATATTTCAGTTAAGCTTTATTTTCCAAACAACCCCTCAGTGTTACAATTAGCGAGACCAAAGTTTTGCAGTCAGTTTTGGAAGCGATGATGGGGTCGTCCTAATGTCAGGCCTGTGTCAGGCCGTGACATGCCGTCTTATTTAATAACACTAATTGCATACTTTATACAAAAACTTACAACCATTTTTAATCTTACTATAATATTTACATATTTGTATATTTGTGCTTTTATATAGTATATTTTTAGGCATATATTGGCAAATAAAGAGGCCTATAGTCTATAGTCGATTTAATCTTTCACGCGTGAAACCTTTGATCAGTCCCACAGGGTGATCAACCAGCCAATCGTGAATCCTACTTCATAAGCACGTAATCAATGTAAATAAGCTGGCCCCGGGCCTGCCACGCTATAACGATCAGACCATCCCATAAGAAATTAACGATAATGAATCATACAATACCAATAAACACACACATATACAAATAAAGGCATAAATAACTACATAGTATGCTCTTACAATAGCAAATTATCTTTAGATAATAATTGAATATATATTATAGTAAGATCCACAATAATTCTTCTTGTGCATAAATCATATAATAAGCCGGTCTAGCTTCCAATTGACCTTTTAGCCACTATTTAGACTGTTACAAGGTTTTGAGCAGGAGAAAAATTGACGATCCTGGGCATTATAATAACTGAATTATGCCTAAAAAATTACTAGATAAAATCGACCATAGAGGTCCATGTCCCCCGCTAGCAGCACCAGTTATGGTGGATTACATCCACCATAACTGGCGCTGCTGCTGCGGGGGCCATGGACCTCTATGGTCGATTTTTTTTTGTCGATAATATCTCATATCATTGATAAAGAGTATGATTTGAAAATGAAGATATCGCTGATGAGCTTAACATAATCTAATACAGCGGATGGCACCCATATTGGATTATGCACATCCATAAAACATAATACATGACTGTCCTCTCACTAAGATCAAGGGACTCCCCAAGTTTGAAGTAGATCAGTTGAATCGTACTCCAGCTATTGTCCGGACAAGATCAAACTGCTTGCTTACAATCCAATATGGCTGACGGCGGCCATATTAGATCACGCACATTGCTGAAAAACAATCCCAACCGTCCTCTCACCAATGTCAAGGCACACCCCAAATTTGAAGTTGATCGATTAAATCGTTCACGAGTTATTGTCCGGACAAGAAAATCTAAGATCCAACTGCTTATAATCCAATATGGCTGACGGCGGCCATATTGGATTATGCACATTGCTGAAAAAAAATCCCAACCGTCCTCTCACCGATGTCAAGGCACACCCCAAATTTGAAGTTGATAGATTAAATCGTACTCCAGTTATTGTCCGGACAAGATCAAACTGCTTAAAATCCAATGAAATCCAGTATGGGCGATGGTGGCCATATTGGATTAAGCATGTCCTTGAAAAACAATCCCAACCGTCCTCTCACCAATGTCAAGGCATACCCCAAGTTTGAAGTTGATCGGTTAAATTGTTCACGAGTTATTGTCCGGACAACAAAATCTAAGATCCAACTGCTTATAATCCAAAATGTCTGACGGCGGCCATATTTGATTACGCACATTGCTGAAAAACAATCCCAACCGCCCTCTCACCAATGTCAAGGCATACCCCAAGTTTGAAGTTGATCGGTTGAATCGTTCACGAGTTATTGTCCGGACAACAAAATCTAAGATCCAACTGCTTATAATCCAAAATGTCTGACGGCGGCCATATTTGATTACGCACATTGCTGAAAAACAATCCCAACCGCCCTCTCACCAATGTCAAGGCACACCCCAAGTTTGAAGTTGATCGGTTAAATCGTTCACGAGTTATTGTCCGGACAAGAAAATCTAAGATCCAACTGCTTATAATCCAATATGGCTGACGGCGGCCATATTAGATTACGCACATTGCTGAAAAACAATCCCAACCGTCCTCTCACCAATGTCAAGGCATACCCCAAGTTTGAAGTTGATCGGTTAAATTGTTCACGAGTTATTGTCCGGACAACAAAATCTAAGATCCAACTGCTTATAATCCAAAATGGCTGACGGCGGCCATATTTGATTACGCACATTGCTGAAAAACAATCCCAACCGCCCTCTCACCAATGTCAAGGCACACCCCAAGTTTGAAGTTGATCGGTTAAATCGTTCACGAGTTATTTTCCGGACAAGAAAATCTAAGATCGAACTGCTTATAATCCAAAATGGCCGACGGCGGCCATATTGGATTACGCACATTGCTGAAAAACAATCCCAACCGTGCTCTGGCCAATGTCAAGACACACCCCAAGTTTGAAGTTGATCGGTTGAATCATTCATGAGTTATTGTCCGGACAAGAAAATCTTACGGAATTACGGAATCACGGAATTACGGAATTACGGACACCGGTGTTTCTAAGTCCCCCCCCCTACTAAGTAGCGGGGGACAAAAAGCAGAAATGTATAAATATTATAGCAAGACAAATAGTTGTAATTTTGTGTATAAAACACGTAATCAGTGTATATAAGACAGCCTGACACAGCCTTGCCACAGGCCTGACATTAGAATGACATGCGATGATTGTAGTAGGTCAACTGCGGTCGCTCGCCGGCGAAGCAAACCGTGCTAGACCCGCTATAATTTCCCCGAGCGCCTGTCTCATATGTGCCACCTTTTCAGTCTTTGACAAACAAAGTTGATTGGCATAACTGTTTTGAGATAATAAATTGGAAAGAAGTGGCAAAGATCCTGGGATCACTCTGACTCCGGTAGAAATTTGCATGACATTTGTGGTACTGTACCAAAGCACAGATATATGTCCGCTTTTAGCAGAAGCAGTGAGATCAGGTTCCTCCGGTTAAGAGCTGGGCACAGTCGCTTACTCGCCCACATGAATAAACTAAAGCTGGTCGACAGTCCCCTGTGCATCTGTGAACAGGATAGACAGACAGTCAGACACATAATGTTGGACTGCCCCTCAATGTACACTGAGAGGGAAATTATGTTGGAACAAATAGAGCAGACATATGTAAAAGGATCAGACACCATGTTATGAGAGAACACTGGACTTGGTCACAATACTGTATCCCAGTCACTCCAGCGACAAAACCCGGAGTACTGTAAAATCTGCAGTCCTTAACTTTCTGGACAAAGTTAAACTGAACATTTGAATGGAGCATAAAAAACCCCGCCAATACTGGAGCCAGAAACACAATTTTAGTCAATGTGATAGTGACATAGGTGGCAGAGTTTCTAATATTTTACTAAGTGATATTTTTACCGATGTGGACATCCAGCTGCGCAAGAGAGCACTTTTTACAGAAATCATCATCATCATATGTCATAACGGAAGACCCCTTTGTCCACTTGGGTTTCCCCACAATATGTGAAGAGTTGTGTGAGCATGTGATATACCCAACTAAGATACAAGGTCAAGGCTTTTCCATTGTCGCCATATTTGCGAGAAGAAAACTTTCACTGGAAAAATACCTCTGGATTGCCAGGGTGCACTCTCGTGTTATCAGACCTGTCAGAGTTGGGGATTACGCGATATGAATGCAGTAGGTACTGATCTTTTGAATTATCAAGGTGAGTGGGCATGCAAATTCTTCATTTTTTGAAGTGGGGCAATTTTTCCCACTCATGTGTTAGCAGTGGTAGTTCGATTTCTGTTTACTATGAAAGTCGATGTGACTAACCAGGCTTGTCAGTAAACAACAGCATATTAAAAAAGGCCTGGTGTTATACTGGACTAGGACATCACCATGTTCCAGTCACTACACCAAGTTTTGCCTAGCTTACTGTCACTGTGTCTATCTCCCTGTATACCTCATCTACCAGGATATCTAATTTGGAATCTCAATTTACAGCAACTCCATAATTTGTGTTGTTGTTGATGTGGTAATATTTCCCACTCCTGTGTTAGCAGTGGTAGTTCGATTTCTGTTTACTATGAAAGTTGATGTGACTAACCAGGCTTGTCAGTAAACAACACAGCATATTAAAAAAGAAAGCCTGGTGTCATGTTATACTGGACTAGGAGTAGCTAAGATTCATAGTGTCTCCCTTCCCTCAACGCTATATGCCGACTACAAATACATTGCCCTGGTGGTAACTCGAACATCTCCATGGCGCACTTATTATTACCTTTGCGCCTTATTAGACCTTCATTAACTTGAGAAAATGGGCCGCCATGAATAAAAATACCATAATCGATGTTGTGATCATCATCCCCTTATTATGACGGAAATGCCCATCTTCTTGACCCTCGATTTCAGGTGATTTTGAGGCTCCATAGGGATAATTTTAACGTCTGTAATTAATATATGACCGACGAAGGGCCATTTAGTCTGCCATTTCTGTATTTTTATTCATGGCGGCCCATTTTCTCAAGCTAATGAAGGTCCAATGAAATGTATTTGTCGTCGGCATAGGGTTGAGGGTAAGGTAAGGTTTTTATTATGCTGATCACAGCGCCCAATCCGGGCAGACACAATTTACTACACGGGAGATAACTCCTGTATTGATTTACAATGATTGAGACATGAGCTAAACAAACCAGGAATAATTCCCAGTGACCCTTGAGGGAAGGGAGACGCTATGAATCTTAGCTATAGACTAGGGCATAACCATGTTCCAGTCACTACACCAAGTTTTGCCTAGCTTACTGTCACTGTGTCTATCTCTCTGTTTACCTCATCTACCCGGATATCTAATTTTGAATGTCAATTAACAGCAACTCTATAAGCTGTGTTGTTGTTGTTGTAATATTTAGGAGAAAATACTAGTTGTTTATGGTTCCAACACGTTACTGTCCAGATTATGTTGTTATGGTCATTCATCTTAATTTGCCCTTTGCGATAACTCATCAAATCGTGACAAACCTTCACTAGTTACAGCAGATGTGTTCTATAATTTTTCTTTTGGTCATTCTGTCGTATTTCTTTCAACAGTCCCGCCATGTGTCGGACTGATTACACGGAAGTGACGTTATAGATTACAGTGCAACCTGAAAAGGGCGCGGTAGTCACCACTGCCATCAATTTAAAGCACATTATATAATCAGCTAATTACTAGGGCGTTCATGCTAGCTGATAATGCTTTGTTGAAACAGTGATCAAAGTTTGAGGATGAGTTCATCATGCACTATATGCAGTCGCGGATGCACACTCGGAAGTAGCGGTAAGAAAGCCCCCCCAGGACTCGTGGCAAACCAAAACATTGTAAACTCTTGTTGACGCTTCAGAAAACGATTGTGTCCATTGTGCGAGATGCTCGACTTTGCAATATTTGCTGTGACATTCGTTGTGGTTTTGTTAGTAGCGGTCATTTATTTGTATCCGGTATGTTGACGTACTGAACTGCTTAAGAACTCGATTCTGTACCGGTATTATATTTGTCAAACAACAACAATGAGAATTTGCCCATCTTCAAGCATTGTATAACACTGGTACTTTTTTTAATATACTGAGGGATGAAACTTCTGTTGTGTCAGATATGGTGATATGCCAAATTAAGCTTACTGAAAACATGGACACTATAATAAAGGGGACTGGCGAGCGGTTTAGTGTCTTTGAAGACATGTTCCTTGCGCCAAGATAAGCAGTGATAAGAATCAGACACTTGTTGATTAGCTGACGCTCGCTAAAACAACACATATTGCGAGTCGTATAGTCAGCCGTCGCTTCAAACGTTCTCCACTTCAGCCGCGTCCATGAATCGCTGCCAAATCGCCGTTTTGTTCATTTTTCAAAGATCTTTTTTTAGGATTGAGAAGTTGAATTATTTTTTTGGTCGTAACAAATAAATAAAGGTACTCACGTAAACAGGGAAGCCAGGAGAGCATGATAACATTTACCATTCAAGTGTACAACAAGCCAAATGATCACAACTAGTAAAAGAGGTTCCACATTCACAGAGCTTAAAACGTGAAATCGCCATCAAAAGTGTAAAGCGGAAGTTACGTGTTCAAAGAGAACTTCAAAGCAAGAGAAATAACTCTGATACCTGTTCAGGTGAAAACAATTGGAGGGTCGGGTAGCTGACGTAAGAAAGTTATGTTCTGTGTGTTGACTCAGCGTACTGTGTAACACAGGCGAGTCCCACCTGTCGAGCGCCTCACTGTTTTCTTTCGCGGGAAAGTGGAAGAGCGGGTCTATAAAATGTTTCAAGGATTACAGGCGATTTACAGGGTTTTAGAAAGAAAGATTTGTACAGTTGTTCATCCTATTAATATCAGTCCTTATGATATTGCTTACTTCGGCACGCTCGAAAGCCCTTTGACGAAAAATATGATTGCGTTTCCTTTGCGTTTCGGTTCAAGGCTAATGGTTCCAGATTTTTCAACTCGTTCCATTCATTTGTGTTGTTCGGGGACCTCGTGGACCTGGTGGACCTGGTCAAACAGGTTTTGTCAAAGGTCAAATCATTGGTCATCGGATCGCTGACGTAACATTTCCTGTCTGCAATTTATTAGGCTGCGCAACAATCGGCGCCCAGACACAGTCTTCACAAGGCTACCATCATTTCACCTGAACAAAGTCGCATTTCAACTTCACAAAGCAGTTTTCGAACTACTTATGATTTACACAGTAATTTCCATTGGTCATAAAAAATGATGTAAAGCGCTACAATCGGTTGCATATTTGTCCGATAATTAGAAAAATTACATATTTTTCGACAGCCGTAAAACCGGAAATGCAATTATTTTCTATCCAAAATAGTAACACATTGTCGAGAAATATACAAGAGACGAAAGAATATAACCCAACAACATAAAAAATATTTTTTTTGTCAAGATATCTTGTTTCATGTGTACACAAACTGGTTGTACAAATTGCTATCGTCCTATTTTCCCTCCAGCTATCCCGGCGGATAATTCGCACCGACAATCAACAAACTTTGAAAGAACATTTCTCACAATATATTGAAAATATCAGCATAAAGTTGTCAGAAATAAGTATATAAATATGTAAGTTACCCTGTTTCAAGCATAAAAGACACGAACTGTAACTGTGAGCCTCAAAATAATCCAGAAATTGCAAGAAGTACATGTATATTCGACGAAAAACAAAATGGCGTCAATCTGGGGAAATTTTCTCTCAAGTCTCCCACTCGAGGTCACGTGATCCGCAAGGAACATCCGAGCGATTCACACCTTTGAACCTTTGATCTTAAGCCGCTCACCAGTCTCCTTTATTATAGGGTCTCTGCTGAAAATGAAAAAAAAAGCCCCAAATTGAAATGTCCTGGGTTCCAGTAGCTTATACAAACAATTTGAAAATAAAATGTCATTTTTCTTATATTTCAAAGAGTAGCGCAAACCTTCAACAGTCAAAATCAAGAATAAAGGCATACATGTATATTTGGGATTAAATAGGAATTCTATGAAAAATGCCTCTATTTTTATAGAAGAACCCATGTGGAAACTACTTTACACCCACGTGGAAAGTACTTTCAACCCACATGGAAAATCACTTTCAAGGTATGTAGAAACTACTTTCAACCCACGGGGAAAGTACTTTCAACCCACATGGAAACTACTTTCAACCCACATGGAAAGTCACTTTCAACCCATGTGAAAACTAATGTTTGTGTCTCAAATCTTCACCTGTTATCACTTAATGCCAATATTCCTCCATTTGGAGATCTCCTGCAAACAAAATTATCTCCCCTGATCGCTGCGTCGATCGTCCGCCAGGTGGCGTGCTCTCCGCGCATGTCCTTCCTCTTTTTCCTTTGCAGTCTTGGTAACAAGACCTGTTTTGAAAGAGCTCCTGTAAACAGTAACTTTTGGGTTGTTATAGACGCACTCTAGGGTTATTTTTTCTCCCGTGAGTTCATTATGAACCAACGTAGTCGCCCAGCTATAAAGATTTATAAGGAACGAATCATGTCGTCAGTTTTAACCAGTTAAAGACTTGCATTTCTTTGTTTTTCAAGTGCAGGGCACAGGTGTGTTTACAGTCAAGTGACATGCCGTGAATGTGCAGACTGGGACGACGTGACCTGGCATAGCTATCCTATGGCGACGCAGTCAACTCTGGAGAGCGGCCACTGACCTGGCAAGATGTCCAGCCGAGAAGCAAGCTACTCAGGCCCTCTTCTACGACTTGGCTGTAAACGAAGTTTTCCTACCACCAGTGGAATCTTCACAACAGTCCCGTGAAACAGAACAGACCCTTCACGGATACAAGATCACAGCTCCACGGTCCAGTTCAAGTTCGTCAGCAAGACGACAAGAAGACAGGTCTTTGAGAAGGACACGTCTACTAGCCGGGAACCGGCGAAGAGCAGTACCCTGGAGCTACATTTCAAGACGGTGAACAAGTTACAGACCCAAGACACGGCCTAGTTCAAGTTCACCGGAGAAGATGATGTCACGGACTCTATACCGGAGCCGTTACAACCACGGATCTGGGCAGACCTCGGATAACAGTTCCCGTTCATCCAAGCCTCCGCAACTCAAGAAAGACAAGTCTTCTAGCCGGGACCTGGTGAAGAACCGGGACCCGGCAAAGAGCCGTACCCTGGGGCTTCAAGCTGGAACGGTGGACAAGTCTACAGTCCGGAGCACAGACCGGGACTACCAAGGGAAGTCTAAGAGACGGATTCGATCACCGGAACGGGACCTCGACACCACAGAGCGCCGGGACTCCGACTGCAGAGCACCTCGGACCCGACCATCGGAGAGAGAGGTTCCTTCCAGAGGCGGAACTACGGTCCGGAGCCGTACCCCAGAACAGAGAACGACACGGACCTATGAAGAACGGACTTATCCAGTACGCCGAGAGTCTACGTCTCACCGGGAGTCCACACCTAAGAGGCCACGGACTTTAGATCAGCATACGGGACCATGGCTCTGAGAAATCACGGCCCAATGCAGAACTCCGAGACCCCGTCAAGCCAAGAGCCTACAGGGACTACCGGGATACCGAGCGAATTCAAGATTTTCCCAGCGGCACAGTCTTACAGAATGACGGTACCTTCAAAAGGCAAAGTGCAGACCAGTCAAGCCCAAGCCACGGCGACACGGTTTACTTCTACTGCACCGGCAAAAGTGCTGATACGGACTCTACTGGACAGCCCCGTCACAGCCACGGATCAAGGAGAGTCCTCGGATAACAGCTCCCGTTCATCCAAGTCTCCACGACCCAAGGAAGAGCAGTCTTCTGACAGGGACCCGTTCAAGAACCGCCGTACCCCGGAGACACAGACGGACACGGCGGAGAGGGCAGTCCGGGAATCAAGACCACGGACTCCATCACCACAGCGGGACCCCGGCACAAGCACAGCTTGCCGGGACCACAGCTCGGAGAAGTCATGGCCCTATACGGAATGCCGAGAGTCGGACAAGCCAAGGGCCTACAGAGAGCACCGGGATTCCAAGAAATCACGGCCCTATCCAGAGCATCGGGACTCCAACACCGGAGCACCTCGGGAGGAAATTACAGTCCGGAGCCGTACCCTAGAGCGGGAGACGACACGGACTTATCCAGCACACCGAGAGTCTACATCTGAGAAGTCACGGACTCAAGCAGAACGGACTTATACAGATCAGCGGGACTCTACATCCAAGAAGGCACGGACCTATGAGGAACGGACTCAGCCAGAGCGCCGTGAGCCGGCCTCTACTTCAGCTGGGACCCGTACAACGGAGCCGCATCCCGGTACTACGGCAAGCAGATCTCATAGACGAAGTCGTACACCGTTACAACGCCGAGATTCCTATCCTGAACGTCATCATCGGGAGAGGGACCGTCCTAGACGTCGGACCCCTTCACCTAGTCCAGTCTACCGGAGTCGTCATTATAGGGACCATACCCCGGAGCGACCTTACACCCGACGGAGAAGCCGTTCACCAGTTTCCCGTCAACAAGCACACAGATGGCGAGGAGCGGACATCTACACACTATCACCGTAGCCCGGAGCATCGGGATAAACGGAAGTCCAGAGATGAACAGGGACTCGTGGATCACCATTCTGGATCTGCACCCAGGGAACAGACTTCTGCTCCAAGGGTACCTTCCAAGGCAAGCCTGGTCAAGAAGCACAGTCATCTCCCGGCTACACAGCCCCTTACCGTGGTAGAGGTTCCTTCATCGGAGACCCGTGAGATGACACGACCCCATTCTTCTAGCGACGCAGACTCAGGCTCGGACTATGAGGATCACGCACGACGTTCCACTTCCTCGGCATCCTCATCTCATACAGATTCACCTTCCTGCCGTCAGGCGGAGGTAGAAGACAAGAATAAAGACATGCTACCCTTCAAAGCCAGGATAGCGGCGGTACACACGTTGGTTCCAGAGATGCCCAGACCGGTGGTCGGCGATGACAAGCAGCCTGATGACCCCGCCCGGGAACGGAGAAAACTTACAACGGCATCTCTTTACGGTTTAAACAAGCCTTCTGAGGAGGAAGCTGCGCCAACCTGCGCACCATCTCCAGCATCAGCCAACCTATACGACGCACTGGATCGACAGTTGGAGACTTCGTCATCTCTCCAGAAGCCCGGTCCTTACAAGACTTACAATCTTCACGGAGACAATCTACCGTTCAAGGCCCCGAAGTCTGACCCGGATCTTGACAGACTGTTGAACTTCACGAAGACACCAGCGGTGGTACTTCAACAGAAGCAAGCCTGTGCTGTGGAAGATATGATGCTGACACAACACAGAATTACATCATACTCTGATTGGTTCCTGACGGCTATTTCCAAGGTGATTCAGGATCCAGACGTGAAGCATAAAGATGGATCCTTGACCTTTTCACGGCCCAAGATGGATTTCCTCAGCGCCTTTATCGACTCTAACAGAGGAGGTCGCCACGGACGTTTCTCCTGTCAGAACTCGGGCAACCCAAGCTAGATGCTCAGAGTAGTGTTCGCCCTTACAAGAAAGGACAGTTCCAAGGTAAAGAGGGAATCTTCCGACCGGGACAGGGGCAACCTCGTCAGTCAGAATTGATGGTTCTCAGCTTCACCTTCAAACCACTAGTCATCCTTTCATCCTTCCCAAGCTTCGAGTCTTCACTCACCTGATTGTAGAACGGTCGACCCTGATGATATAGAAGATCAGCGTCACTCTTTGTCAAGTTTTCGTCGAAGAAGTCAATCCTTACGTGAGGTCTACTCCAAGTCCCGACACTTCATCTGACGATCATCCTCAGTCTTCTAGAGCCGGATCCTACTCTTCATCGGATAATCTAGGACTCCACCTACACCCGAGATCATGATCAAGGGAATCTAATTTCGGGGAAAACGGTTAATCGGGCTTGA
>JAVTVY010003065.1:0-34727 GCA_036873755.1 Hanleya hanleyi | reverse complement strand
ATACCCTTGGGCCACCGCGCATGCGCAGAATGCCGATAGTTCAACCCCACACCCAGCCCATCAGATGCCCCTTCACGAATGCTTCACATCGATACCTCACTCGACCCCATTGGTCCATTAGGGCTCCCCTAGCTCCAAAACGTCTATTTCCATACCCTTCGGCCACCGCGCATGCGCAGAATGCCGATAGTTCAACCCCACACCCAGCCCATTAGATGACCCTTCACATAAGCTTCACTTTGATACCTCACTCGACCCCATCGGACCCTTAGGGGCTTCCCTAGCTCCAACACGGCTATTTTCATACCCTTCGGCCACCGCGCATGTGCAGAATGCCGATATTTCAACCCCACACCCAGCCCATTAGATGCCCCTTCACCTAAGCTTCACTTTGATACCTCACTCGACCCAATCGGACCATTTTATCTAGGGACTACTTTTTCCCGAGACCGAATCACCGCCAAAACCACGGCCAAACCGCATCACCGCGCATGAATACATTTTTTTTTGTTTTTTTTTTGCCGGAACTTTTTTTTTTATCCGCCATTTTGAACCCAGCACCCACCACATCCCACAACAGGCCGCCATTTTGAACCCAGCACCCACCACAGAATTATTCAGAACAACATTCTCAAACAATCCGCCATTTTGAACCCAGCACCCACCACAGAATTATTCAGAACAACATTCTCAAACAATCCGCCATTTTGAACCCAGCACCCACCACAGAATTATTCAGAACAACATTCTCAAACAATCCGCCATTTTGAACCCAGCACCCACCACCGAATTATTCAGAACAACATTCTCAAACAATCCGCCATTTTGAACCCAGCACCCACCACATCCCACAACAGGCCGCCATTTTGAACCCAGCACCCACCACAGAATTATTCAGAACAACATTCTCAAACAATCCGCCATTTTGAACCCAGCACCCACCACAGAATTATTCAGAACAACATTCTCAAACAATCCGCCATTTTGAACCCAGCACCCACCACATCCCACAACAGGCCGCCATTTTGAACCCAGCACCCACCACATCCCACAACAGGCCGCCATTTTGAACCCAGCACCCACCACATCCCACAACAGGCCGCCATTTTGAACCCAGCACCCACCACATCCCACAACAGGCCGCCATTTTGAACCCAGCACCCACCACATCCCACCGCAGGCCGCCATTTTGAACCCAGCACCCACCACATCCCACCACAGGCCGCCATTTTGAACCCAGCACCCACCACATCCCACCACAGGCCGCCATTTTGAACCCAGCACCCACCACATCCCACCACAGGCCGCCATTTTGAACCCAGCACCCACCACATCCCACCACAGGCCGCCATTTTGAACCCAGCACCCACCACATCCCACAACAGGCCACGCCGCCTCATCACGCATGCGCACCACCTCAATTGTGACGTCAACCAAGGTTCTGCGCATGCGCAGTGAGGCGCTATTAACTCAATTTACGCCTTGTATACTACTTACCGGAACAAACTAAACCATTCTCTTCGTGTTTCTAAAAAAAATATTTTGAAGACAAATTCAATGAGAGTAACAACGACATCGAATCTACATGGAAAATTCTGAATCAAATACCCAATCGACGAAAATCCACAAATGTATCAGAATACTTTAATGTAAATGATAAAGAAATATCCAATACTTACGAAATTGCTTCCAGATTTAATGAATACTTTAGTATAGTTGCCGCAAACCTCGATTCACAAATCCCAGATACTGGACAAAACTTCAAAGATGATCTTGCATGGTGCCCCTACCACAGAACATTGTCAGTTTTCACAAGTCAAAGCTGACGATGTACAAAAAACTATCATGAATTTGAAATCCGCTGCACCGAGATTGGACGGTGTTCGAATATCAATAGTAAAATTGGTATCGAATTATATTTCTGCTCCTCTTTCGAACATCTGCAATATATCTTTCAACTCTGGAATAGTACCAATTCTCTATAAATCTGCTAAAGTAACACCCATTTTTAAATCGGGTGACATTACTATACTCTCTAACTATAGACCATTATCTGTTTTGCCATGTTTCAGCAAAATACTTGAGAAACTTGCTGTTAACATGCAGGATGATTGAATTCCTCCAGTCACATGAACTTATTTCTATGAACAAGTATGGATTTCGAGCAAATCACTCTACTTCTCTATCAGCATGCTCTCTTCATGATATGCTAATTACTGTTAAAGAATCGAAGCTCTACAGCGCTGTATGCTTCTTGGATCTGTCAAAAGCATCTGACACGGTAAGTCATAATATTCTTCTCTCTAAGTTGGATCACTTTGGCTTAGCGGTTCAGCTAATGATTGGTTTCGCAGTTACTTAACTGAACGCCAACAGACTGTCGTCTATAATGGCATTTCTTCTGATTCTATGTATGTCCCCTGTGGGGTTCCTCAAGGATCGATTCTCGGGCCAATTCTCTTTCTTCTATATATAAATGATATATGAAGTGTTAGTAATCTACTCAAAATTATCCTCTTTGCGGATGATACCAGTGTTGTGTTTTCATCTAAAGAACTCCCAGAAGTATTTCGTATAATGACACAGGAACTAGAGAAAATTCATTGTTGGTTTTCTTGTAATCGCCTGTCGCTGAATGCTGGAAAAACCAAATATATGCTAATTAGGCCGAACAACAACATTCGACCAACCAATATGCCACACCTTTTTATTTCGGGAACCGAAATAGAACTCATTCATCAGTTTAAATTCTTAGGCCTCTATTTTAATGACCAGTTGAAATGGAAAACGCATATAAACTACATATGAACAAAGTATCACGAAATATAGGAATTATAAATTTTATTAAAAACTCTATAAACAAGAAAGCATTGTATATTTTATACTTTTCAATGATATTTCTTTACTTATCTTACTGTAATACCATCTGGGGCAACCCTTATACTACTCATCTGAATACACTATTATTATTACAAAAACGAGCTGTAAGAAGAATAACTTTATCCAACAAATACGGACATACAGCACCATTATTTCGAAGTCTACAAATATTGACGTTCTCTAAGTTAAACTTGTATTCATGTCTACTGATTGCTCACAAATTTATGCACCATTCGTACAATTTGCCAAAATCATATCAAACATACTTTACTAGACAATCCGCCGTCCATCATTATCATACCAGAGAGCAACAACTTAACCTTTACAGGCCATTATATCGATCCAATTTATTATTTTATACTCTCAAAACCAGTGGGCCTCGTGAATGGAACAAGCTTCCCCTGTTATTAAAACAATTAAATCTACTTCGCTGTTCAAATCAAAACTTAAAACATATCTTATAGGAATCTGACCTAATATCACAATAATTGCCAGGTGTTTCACTTGTATATAATTTATGCAAAAGAATAACGATTGCTACGTTATTTCACCCATAAATTTTACTGTAGATTTCTACGTTAATGTTATATTCTTTATTTAGGGATAGAACAAGCACCTAGGGGTTTTATTCCCGCCAATCTATGTCACTTGGCAAATCGATTTCTTCATTTATGTTAATGCTTCAATATGCAGATTGCCTTTGTCTCTTGATTTACGTTTCTTTTGTTAGTGAATAAAATTCAATTCAATTCAATTTCATGGGAAAGGTAACCTTTACTATCTAACTGGAAATATCTAGTTCTCTCATTTAAGTCGATGCGATAATACTTACATGTAGAGCAAAATAATGAAACGGTCATAAACAGCCGTGCCTCATGGCGGCCATCTTCAAAAATGGTTGTTACGGCCCACATTAACCTTGTACGAAATGACTCCGTATACCCTTGTTGTCCCAACGCCATGTCTAATTCCGTGTGAGCTTTGGTGCTTTATGACAAAAATCAAAATCCTTTGAAAAATTCACTATCTTGTTGTCTATATGTTTATCTAATTTGCTTATTTATTATCTTCATTTCTCAATTAATTAAATATTACTCTTATAATAATACTATGGCATTGTACAACTATTCTGCTTTCAAAAATCAAGTGCAACGCAGTAGTGTTGATAAATAACGTAAAACTGGTGTGCCTAAGTGACCCAACATGAAAATCGGGCGGTCATTTTTGAAAAAACTTTTGAACAATTTTACACATCTGGTTGGCTATTTTTGTTTATTATTTTCATCGATATTATTATTTTTATTCCTTAATTAATTGAATATTACTCTCTCATAATAATGTAACACTGTGGAACCAGTCTGCTTTCAAAATTCAAAGTGTAACTCAGTAGGGTGGCTAACTAATACAAAGCTACATGTACGTGTGCCCGAACTGGAAATCGGGAGGCCATTTTGGAAATCCGAGATGGCTGTTATTACACCATATCTATTGTGAAATAATCGACGAACCACTAACATATCAGGGTATCGACAGAAATTATGTTGATATATTGTGTGGTTATTAAAATATTGGCTGAATAGGCTTCTATGGCGGCCATCTTGAAATCCAAGATGGTCGACTAGTATGGGATCCTGGCTGCCATTTTGAAAAAAATGGCCGCTGTGACCTACAAAGGAAAAGTTCGTGGTGGCTCCATATCTAGAAATGCTCCCCAGGCCTCGATGTACACCTGTGCCAAATTTCATGCTTTTATGACAAACGGCACAATTCGATGGAAAATATGCACATATTGACTGGACTATCAGGAGAGATCATCAGGAAATTCTGACAATCAAGGAGAGGTCAGACATCCGGTCCACCAGGGAGAGGTTAGAAGGACATCCGGCCAATCAAGGGGAGGTTAGAAGGACATCCGGTCAATCTGGGAGATGTTAGAAGGACATCCGACCAATCAGGGAGAGGTAAAAAAGGGACACCCGGCCAATCAGGGAGTGGGAATATTTTTCACATTATACCTTTCTCCTCTCTTCTGCTCGTTTCTGCTTCTCTTCAACTTCATCCAAACTGACAGAGGGTCGATTCTGTTGTCGGAGTCGACGTGGAACCGCAGACCTCGGCCTCTCCACTTCTCCACTTCCGAAATCAATGTCAAAGGCAATAGCCACTTTGGGTTGACTTTTGTTTTCTTTCGATTGAACTTTAGTGCCTTTCGACTGGACTTTACCTTTGGTGGATGCCATATTGTGGATGTATTCCCTGTAGAAATAGCAAAGTTCGTATGATGGCATTGTCTTTATTGAATGCCATAATGGGCTTTTATTCCAGAGCTGTAGAAATAACAAAGACGAGTAGGTTTTTGATGTTTGGCGTTGCCATTTTTGCGATATATGTACTTCTCTTGTAAAATTTGTAATGATATACACATCCAACATTGTAAGTAGTATATAATACCCTAATCTTCCCCGATTTGGGGAGGAGGAGGCGGTGGTAGAAGTTGTGGTGAAGGTGACCTTGACCTGGTATGTTGGGGTGGGTCATGGTCGTTGGAGTGCATCCATGGCAACTTGTTGATTCCAGATTAGACTAGGTTACGTCATCAGTTGTAGACAAAATGCAGATCGGGTGGAAATGATTGAGTAAATTTGGGATGTAGGACCGGGAGTGTGAAGTGGGTCTAGGTGACCCATACGTGGCCCACATGTATCGTGAATGGTATTGAAGCCCCAAAATACGATTGGGGTGCTGTCCAAGATGTGACGCTATTTGCGCATGATCACTCGGAGAGTAATAGAGAAAGATGGCACAGGGAGTGTTTTGGTGATCTATGGGCCAACCTTGGGCCAAATGTGGCGCGCTCGTGTTGTAGAATACGACTGTGTTGCTGTCCGTGGTATGACTTCAAGGTGTGCATGCACGGTCGAGGAGAAGTATTGAAAGATGGCACAGGGAAGTATTTGGGGGATCTATGGGCAATCCTTGGCCAAATTTGGCATGCAGGGCATCGGATTGACGCAGTGAAATCATGTACGGGGATTGCAGGGTTTGTCACAGGTCTGGTTTCAAAGCACCCTTTGTACTCATATGCTCCATCACGACCCAACGTTGGACCGAGCACGGAGGCAGACAAATGCGCTAAGATAATCCGACTTTCTGTAAGATTATTTTCATTTGTGTTTGCGGGACTCGTTTCTGTATCAGGGTATGAACATCTGTCTTATTTTTGATCAACTTACACCTTGTCTACTCTTGAGTCACTCCACGTTGTCATGGGAATACTCCAAAGTTAAAGGCCCACACCAACATCCCAGGTCAGAGGTGACTTCTACCACCGCTTCCACCTCCGCCTCCTCATCCTCCCCAAACTCGCGGAGTGTAGGGATTTATATACTACTATCGTAACCTACTACAGAAGAGTATAGTTACTGGCTACAAGAGCCTGCGATATAGAAGTTCGTTGCCCGACCTATTCGTCAGTCAGTAATAGTTCAGATGCAAGCGTCAGACCCGACCTCAATAAACAGCCCTCGTCCACGAAGAATTACCTCGTTCATAGTCGAATGGGCGCTGATTATTGGTGTTAATATTGTAATGCGAATAGGCTATTTCGATGAGGAAAGCTGGAATTCTTGAAGACGGTTGGCTATCTTACGGAATAGTAACCCATAATGTAGGCTACTATACCGTTAGAATACGGGTCGGTTATCTTACTGAATAGTAACCCATAATGTAGGCTACAGTACTATTCCGTCAGAATACGAGCCGGTTATCTTACTGAATAGTAACCCATAATGTAGGCTACTATCCTGTTAGAATAGGGGCCGGTTAGCTTACTGAATAGTAACCCATAACGTAGACTACTATCCCGTTAGAATAGGGGCCGGTTAGCTTACTGAATAGTAACCCATAATGTAGGGTTGCCCTCCACAGTTTCGTAGTAATGGCCCCTCTCTAATTTCATAATACGATAGACTGCCCTTGTTCTGCTACATCATAATTCTTCTTGTCTTAATAGCTTATATCTATAATGCCATCCTATTCAGCATTATCAACGCTGCAAACGAGTACGTACAAATCGAGTGCTGGCTTCGTCTACACGCTGATCGGGATCATGGAGTAAAGTTTGTCCTGCCTCAGTTATGCCCCTTGGGTGTGCCTAAAAATCGGGACTCATTTACGGGAAGAAAATCTGACAAAAAACGGTTAGGTTAACACCCCTTTTTTTTGCCTTTTTAAGTTGAGACCGGACCAGGGAACGTGAGTAAGAAGTTTAATTGAAATCGCTCTTACAGATTTTTCTGGAAATTGAGCCGAATTTGACCATTTTTCGACATTTTTAAGGGGTTTTCTAGGAAAAATGAAGCAAGCATGGAGGAGAATGTTCGAGTTTAATTTTTCTATAACATAGCAGTGTTATATCTTAAAATAATAGTTTCATCATGCTCTTTCAGAAAATATATACATATAAGTGGTTTGGGTTGAAGGTTTTGCGACAACTGGTGGCCGAAAAACGGACCCATAGTCTATTCCATGCCGAATAAAAGAATCTCCGGAGTGCACCCTAGGCTAATTTCCCGTTAGAATAGGGGCAGGTTAGCTTACTGAATAGTAACCCATAATGTAGGCCACTATCCCGTTAGAATACCGGACGGTTAGCTTACCGAATAGTAACCCATAATGTAGGCTACTATATCCCGTTAGAATATGTACCGGTTAGCTTACTGAATAGTAACCCATAACGTAGACTACTATCCCGTTAGAATAGGGGCCGGTCAGCTTACTGAATAGTAACCCATAATGTAGGCTAATTTCCCGTTAGAATAGGGGCAGGTTAGCTTACTGAATAGTAACCCATAATGTAGGCTACTATCCAGTTAGAATATGTACCGGTTAGCTTACTGAATAGTAACCCATAATGTAGGCTACTATCCCGTTAGAATACGGGCCGGTTAGCTTACTGAATAGTAACCCATAATGTAGGCTACTATCCCGTTAGAATACGAGCCGGTTAGCTTACTGAATAGTAACCCATAATGTGGGCTACTATCTAGTTAGAATACGGGCCGGTTGGCTTACTGAATAATAACCCATAATGTAGGCTACTATCCCGTTAGAATACGGGCCGGTTAGCTTACTGAATAGTAACCCATAATACAGGCTACTATCCCGTTGGAATAGGGGCCGGTTAGCTTACTGAATATTAACCCATAATGTAGGCTACTATCTTGTCAGAATACCGGACGGTTAGCCTACTGAATAGTAACCCATAATGTAGGCTACTATCTCGTTAGAATTGGGGCCGGTTAGCTTACTGAATATAAACCCACAATGTAGGCTACTTATAATCCCGTTAGAATAGGGACCGGTTAGCTTACTGAATAGTAATCCACAATGTAGGCAACTATCTAGCTAAGATTCATAGCGTCTCCATTCCCTCGGAAACGCTATGAATCTTAGCTAGCAACTATCCCGTTAGAATAGGGGCCGGTTAGCTTACTGAATAGTAAGCCATAATGTAGGCTACTATCCCGTTAGAATACCGGCCGGTTAGCTTACTGAATGTCCGATCAACCTGTAACCATCTCGGTCATCTATCCGCGGTAAGACTGACCCTGGGATCGTGTGTATCCATTTTCAGGTTACTTTCGGCAACTGCAATAGGGTATTTCCAGAAATCAATACCACGTGACTTCGTCAGCCAATCAGCAAAAGTCTACCGACGTAACATCAACGTAATTCGCCATTTTCGAGTCATGTGATGTCCTACTTGTTCAAAATTACAGATCCACCACACCTCTTGTATGATACGAAAGTTATTCATACCTATATATTTTGTAAGTTCAGGCAATATCCGTTTCAGAAGTGGTATGGATACCTGTAATTTATCAGATTTCTTCAGTCTGTTCTCCGCCGGATGAAGGCCGAACAGAATCCAGTAAAACACCGGATATCGCTCCGCGATAATGGAGACACACGATTCACAAGCCATCTTATGAATGGCCAAGTGTACGCAAATGATGTCCGATATGACGCCTGCATATGTTAACGATGCTTTGTTCTTACCTCTCCGGGTAACAAATTCGTTATCAACTTGGTCATATTGAACAAAACCTCCCCGGTTCTTACCCCATGACCCCTAGTATATGGGGCATCACTTACCTTATGGTAAGTCCACTGCAATAAAGCTCTTCGCCCAAAACTTCACGCAAATCCAATTGCTCCTGATGTCCCTGTAGCTGTACTGTATGATTCTGAGTGATTTTACCTTACGAGAGCTACTGTCCCATCCTAGATATATAACATCTTTTACATAAATTTAACACAATGGGCTTACCCAGTAAGGTGTATGTTAGGGCATCAGAAGAGAATCACATCCAATGCTTTCAATCATTAAACTGCTGAAGACTGAAGGTGTTCAGGAATTACAACTGAGGCAGCATCTATTGATTAGTATAACGGCATATATAATTGACGGGATTTCATCCCATGGTTGATTAGTGTGATGAATTGTGTCGTACAAATCAATTTAGCCTGTCGGATATGCCGGACTTAATTGTTGTTTGAAGCATAGACAACATACCCATTAATGTTCGCTGACGTACAATTTAAGTAGTATAGAAAGCGCGTATCTCCTTCCTTTGGAAATGCGTGACCTTGGACCTGTGACCATTGATCTTGGATTTAGACGTGGGGGTCACAGCACCTTAGACTTTGGATTGACATTGAAAGTCGGACCCTGTCGTCTTGAAGCGTTCGTGGTGTAGAATGTGACTGGGTGCTCTTCCTGTGGACTGGTGCAATGGAGATGCGGTAGAGACGGGGACATTTTGTGGTACGCATGGATGTGATTGGGCAATCTAAGGGCCATACGCGGTCCAAATGTCGCATGCATGTTGTCGTATTGAAGCTCTCGGCGTGTAGAATAATACTGAGGTTGCGACGTCGACCGTTAACGTCATGGTGCGCATGCGCAGTCGAATAGTATTAGAGAAAGGGTATTTTTGGATACGTATGGAAGTGTGATCTATGTGCCATACGTGATCTAAAGGTGTCGAACAGGTTATCACATTTAAGCCCTCGGCGTGTAGAATAAGACTGGTGCTCTGTACACGTTGATCAATGAGGTCACGGTGCGCATGCGCAGTCGAAAAAAAATGGAGAACGGATATTTTGGGTTACCCATGGGCCTGTATGTGGACACATCACATTAGGAAGATTCAACAAACGTTCTTATATACTTAGAACAGAGGCTTTTTTTAAAACAAAACTTTACAAACTTAAAAAACCCCACTGTTCTAAGTATATAAGAACGTTTGTTAAACCTTTTTAATGTGATGTGTCCACATACAGTGCAATACAGTACTCTGCAATATGTAAATCGTGATCATCACGCAATCATTTATCTGACCATTGTGCCTCGCTGTGATACTGTTTTATTGTTCTAGGTTTTTATTGTTTTTATGTAAATATTGTAAATAATGTACACGGATGAAAAACAGCATCTGCTGATTCCTTTGCAATAAAACTGAAACTGTTTGGGCCATCTATGGGCCATTCTGAGTCCAAATGTAGCGTGCAGGGTGTCATGTTGAAGCTCTCTTCGTGTTGAAGACGATTGGGGTATTGTCCCCGTTGACTGATGATATCATGATACGCATGCACAGTCACTGAGCAGTAGATCAAGGGGATGCGCTTGAAGTGTTTGGTCGATCTAGTGACCACCCTGGTTCAAAATATAGCATGCATTGTCTCGTGTTGAAGCTCTCGTTGTGTAGAATAGGACTCCTGTTCTGGTGCATCGATACGCACTCGCTAGAGGAGTAGGAGAAAGAGTGAGCAGGAAAAATACTGAGGATGAGTGAGGAGGAGGAGAAGGAGGAGGAGAAAGAGGAGGAGGAGGAGGAGGAGGAGTATGAGAAGTGAGTGGGTTTGTTTGAGGCCTTGCCAACGCAAAGACGCCCTGGCGAGTAAGCCCCCGGCCTCCCCCACCAACACACATACCTATGTGCCATGCTTAGCCTCTAATGTATGAACAGCTCGACAGAATCAGATGAAAGAAAGAGATAAGCAGCAATTTATCATCCCCTCCGTCACATCATATCTAAGCTGGGGAGCCACATTGAATGCCCTTGTGTTGCGTAAATCTGCTGCCATGTTAAGTTGGGCAGTATGTTGGGAGGTGAGAAAGCTGTTGAAGTGCGGAGAAGTCAGGGAGATGAGAAGGCTATTCAAGTGTGGAGATGTAAGGAAGGTGAGAAGGCGCAGGCTGAAAGTTAGTGAGGGGAAAAGGTGCAGACTGTCCAAATGCGTGAGAAGGTAGAGATTGTGGATGTCGTGCGTAAGGATGAGAAGACTTCAAGTTACGCGCTAGGGTGTCAAAGTTGTGCAGAAAAGTAAGGGAGGTGAGTTACGTGGTCCTTTTAACATGTCACGGTGGCGTTGGATTAGACCCTCGAGGCCTTCCGAGACGATTGAGACTGTTCTCGGGGAGAGGAAATGGATGTTAGGGTGCACTCCAGGGATTCTTCCATTCGGCAAGGAATAGACCATGTGTCCGCTTTTCAGCCACCAATTGTCGTAAAATCCTCAACCCAAATCAATCATATGTATATATTTTCTGAAAGAGCATGATTAAACTATTATTTTAAGACACAGCACTGATATGTTATAGAAAACTGAATCTCGAACATTCTTTCCCCTACAAGATTGCTTCATATTTTTCTAGAAAACCTCTTACAAAGTCGAAAAATGGTCAAATTCGGCTCAATTTCCAGAAAAATCTGAAAAAGCGATTTCAATTAATTTTTTTTCCAGTGTTCCAAGGTCCAGTACCAAATCGAAAAAGCAAAAAAAGACAGAATCAGATTTTCTCTCCATAAAAGAGTCTTGATTTTTAGGCACAGCCAAGGGGCATAACTGAGGCAGGACCAAATTTACTCCATGACCCCGTTCACCGTGAAGACGAACTTACCCATCGATCCCTAGATGCTCGTTCGCAAACGTTGATAATGCTGAACAGAATAGTATTATAGATATAAACTATTAATCGTTCAGGAAAACCTTAGGGATCCGCCCCATTTAGTAGATCGGCCTAAACATCATGTGCGAACTCCTCGTAAAACTGGTTCAAAGAAGATGATCTCTCCTTCCGAGAGTATGATCACTAGGATTCTTCAGATATTGAGACAATATCGCTGTGAATTCCCTGAGAAATATAAGGAAAAAAGACTATGATGATGGTGTTGTAGAAAGATACTTTCTGGTACACGGTACCTGGTTAAAAGCATTGAAAGAATGTCTCGTGACAGATTGTTTGACAACGATCAATTTGTTATGTTATTTAGATACATTTCATTGTTAGTGTTTTGATAGATTAGTGATATTATTTGATATTGTTTGTAACTATATTCTGATATATAGCTGAACGCGACATTCTCTCTCTAAAATATCTTCACTAAAGTGGTAATAATCATTAGTATGATGGGTTTACGTTATTAATGGTATGTCTGTTGGTATTTTATTATTCAAACTGTTATTGAGTAGTTTATACTTAACGTATCAAAATCGTTTGAACAGTAAGCTTATCTAAGTCACACAATCTATAGTAACATTAAATTCCATCAGTGTCTAGGAATTCCAATGCTGGCACACACTATTTTACTGGTCTCGATAACCAAATTAAACGCCCATTGCCCCACAGGGCAAGCAAGTCTATCAGGCTAGGCAGACCCACCATGTCCTATCCAGAACACCCTCTATGGACTAGTGTATATGGGGTCGAGATAGGCGTCTAGTGCGTATTCGATCGACGTTCTCTCAATATTCTTCTATGGTTTCCTTCCATGCATCTCCCAGGGTCACACACCCACCTCCATGGGCTAGTCTATAGGGTAGGAATGCTTTATGCACCCGCTTACTCTCCTAATTCTCGAGTGCGCAAGCGCATCATGACGTCCCCACCCAATACGACACATTGTACGACTCATTTAGACCACGTATGGCCTCTAGGGTGCACCCTCATAGGTGGTTCTAGAGATAGGTATGTCCCCCAGGGCGGATCCGAAACTGCCATCCTTCTTTACAACTACCCCATTGCGCATCATAACGTCACCACCCCAGTTGTAGTGCACACCACGAACGCTTCAATATGGCACCTTGCATCCCATATCTAGACTTAAGATGACCGCTAGATCTCAAACACGCCCCTGTGTACCAGTAAACTGCCCTCTTTCGCTACTACCACTCGATTGCGCATGCGCATAATTACGTTACTTCTAGTCAAAGACACACAAATCGTAGTCCACACGCCGAGAGCTTCGAGATGACACCCTGCATACCATATTTTGACATAGAATGACCTCTGTATGACTCAAACACAACCCTGCGCAGCCCCCACAATACGCTCTTTCCCAACTACTTGTCGACTGCGCGTGTACTCAATTCCCAAACTTCCAGTCAATATCATCCCAGCCTGATTCTACACCACGAGCGTTTCAAAATGAGACCCCTGCGCACTCGGCACATTTGGACAACAGATAGTCCACCTAGATCTCCCAACACACCCCTGCGCACTCCTAAAATACCTTTTTTTACTATCTGCCGACTGCGCATGCGTAGATTGACGCCACTTCCAATAAAGACCTCCGAAACACGCCCCTGCTCACCCCTAAAATAACTTTTTCTACTATCCGCAGATTGACGCCACTTCCAACAAAAACCACACCCATCAGTCTACAGCACGAGCGCTTCAAAATGAGACCCTGTACGCTACATTTGATATATGGATGACTCACCTAAACATCAAATAACTCATGTGAGTAGTAGTAAAGGGGTATTTAACCTCATATTGACGTTTGACCTTTGTGACGTCACTTCCGGTTCCGGCCACGTCACCAGAAGTTACCTTTGACCCCGGTGCATGCGCACAATACCGGATAAGAATGGTGCGCCGGGGTAAAATGTCACTGGAACCAGAAGTGACGTCACCCACGTCAACGGTCTTTAAATCCTCTTTCGAAGAGCTTCGAAGGGTTCAAGAGGCATCAAGATGCCCGATTTGGAACTGGCATTTTCGTGATCCATGGATTTGACGTCACCGAGGTCATATGAAAAGGTCAATGCGAGCCGTCCTTTCCTTACACCCCAGGTGGGGAACCAGGTCTCTCAATGCACGTCATCAAACATTGCCAGAGTATGTCTAGCATAGTGGCAAGTGGGTTAGATACACACCTAAATTATATGCGGTTGAAAACAGTCATGGGTTCTGCTCTTCGTCCATAAATAGTTGTAAAATCGTCAACAAAAACCCTGTAAAGTTTGTTACGTCAGCAAAACGTAACAGAAAGACGTGTGAAGTCAAGGATTAACAATCAAGTATTTATTTACAATACTAAAATTATATACAATTTAAGCGAGGTTAATACAACAAATAATTGTCTGAAATATAGTCTTACTGTTCAGTGCTATACCGGTGTGCACTTTACAGTCCTTGTTGACGCGCACAAATCACTCTTCTGTATAATGGTAATCCAACACTGCTCAGTTATACACAGTCCCAGTAAATGTCCAATATCCGATAGCCGTCAACAAATAATGTAGACCATGCAGCAGCCAACAGTCAATACACAGGAGTAAATATCCAGCAGTCCGCACAGCACAACAGACCTACATAAAAAACCAGTTTGAATTCCCTGCCGAATGACTGACTGAATGCGCTATTTATACTCTATGAGGCATTCCAGACCCATTGTTGCAGCCAGACAGACTATTGCTCTTTTTGTCTCATGGAGCTTACATGGGGAATGGACCTGGGGGGACGGGACACAGTGGCTTGGGTTGCAGTGGATGTCTTCGTCGATGTTGTTGTTGTTGTTGTGATATATATATATAGTTATAAAAGGAAAAGTTGTCGGATGTGGAGATAATAATATGAAAAAATAACAAAGTCGCCATCTAACTAGAGTGACTGTTGATGAGCAACAAAGCCCCTGTGATAAACATTGGGGTCTTATATATAGCATTTTCAAAGCACTGTACAACTATTTCTTGAAAAGAACACATGTTCGAAGCTGCAGCAGTCGGAATACAATGATGCAGTCCATCAAGAAGGCGAATTATTTCTCACCTTTTCATACACCACAATGACAGTGGATGCCATAAACATGCTTTCTATACGACCTTCATCGATCTACATACCCTTAGGTGACGCAACTTTTATGTTAAAGAATTCGCCACGAAACCCGATACGCGATCCGCAGGAAACTTATGCCATTATGACTGCCTCATGCACGATATGTACATATTTCGTGTCTTGCAAGTTCCCGGCTGTCGATGGATCTGGAATATATACCTATATTAAAATATATAGTATGAAATCCTGCATTGCAGTATGTGAAACTTGGGCAGCGCTCCATCAGTATAACATCCAGTGGTGGACCTCAGCTTAGCCATTTATTGTTATGCCGGGTATCATTTTAAAGCACTGAACACACAAAATTGGAACGATGAACTCTGCAATCCAGAAATCCTGGAGGAAATCAACAAATTGGAAAAAGATACTCCATTCTGTGCAAATCTAGATAAACACATTACTTATCAGGAAATAAAATCATCAATCAATCAACTGAAAACCAATAAATCATCCGGACTAGACCAGATTACCAATGAATTCTTAAAATGTGGCAAAGATGCAATAATTCCGGCACTAGTTAAACTCTTCAACACGGTTCTGAATACTGGTATATATCCAACGCAATGGAACGAAGGCTGCATTACCCCCATCCACAAAAAAGGTCCCCGAAATATACCAGATAACTACAGGGGGATCACAATTCTTAGTTGCTTAGGAAAACTCTTTTCGACAATCCTCAACAATCGTCTTACTGAACATCTAGATCATAACCAAATAATGATAATCAGTCTGGCTTTCGAAAGAACCGTAGGACAGCTGATAACTTATTCATAATAATGTGATAGGTGGCACAATATATTAGTATTGTATTCAAAGCCCTGTTATATTTTTGAGTCGGAGTGTATAATTCATGCACGTCTGAGGTTTTTTGGTGCTTCCGAAGTGTCTAGTCGGGGTTGTTTTCGATTTTCCGGTAATCTCTTCAACCCCCCCCAACTGTCCGGATGTGTTATGGTGTGATCTGGTGTGTTGCTATATAGCTGCCAGGAGATGGAATTATATCTGTGACTGCGTGCTGAATTATTTCATTCATTTTTATGGCGTTTTCCAACAACAATGAAGGCCATGTGATGATATTCTGGTGATAATGGTAAATGGCGTGTGACCAGTTGACCGCCTTTAAGCAAGCTACTGGGGGTATTTTTCATCCTTCCTACTGGGAGATTAAAGACAGAATCCTCATGCTCAAACTATGGACTTGGTGTCAGTTCTTTAACAAACCCTAGCGGCCTTTAGGGTTTACATGGTGTCAGAAGTGGGATTGGTCTAAATACCCCTGGTGGCAAGATGTCCAAGACTTGATGTTTTTGTGTGCCGTTTGGGAGATGCCCCATTGACTGTGAACAATTGTGTAGTACATTCGGGTACCAGACTCTGCTTGGACTGCGTGTTGCTGAAGAGACTGGAAAGATAGACGTGTTGATGCTGGAAACTGAACTGTTCATTTGTCGGTGAAAATATGGATACAGTGGACTATCTGAATTCATGTCGTTGGTGGAATTGATCAACTTTTCACAGAAGGTTTAGTAGGTAATTAACAGGTATCTCAGTTAACTGTCATATGTTATATGTTGATGTTATTTGGTACTGTTATTATCACATGCATTATTTGTCAAATGTCTGGGTAATATCGTAATAATGGCGGAGACAGCTCTTAACAAATTGTCTGCTGAGCTCGAGCAGCTAAGAATCAAAATGAAGGAGCAGGATGAGGTTATTCGATCTCAGCAGGAGAAGGCAAACGAGATGGCTCAAGCGTATGAGTGCAAGCAATTTGTTGTTCTTCCAAGTAAAAAATTGGATAAATTCAGAGACCGTCCTCATAAATCAGGTGATTTGTCTATACGCGAGTGGGTCGCAGATGTGCGCAGTCACTTAGAAGCGCATAGGTTGAGTTCGAATCGATCAGCCGCATTGATCCTGGAACATTTGGGTGGTCCAGCAAAACAGGAGATACTTGGTCGCGGTGAGTCTGTTAGGGGATATCCAGAAGAGATTTTTCGTGTTCTCTTTCGCGTCTTTGGCGATGGTGATGATTTACCGACACTGCAACTGAAATTCTACTCGTATGTTCAGGGAGAGGATGACTTAGTTTCGTGTTCTCTTGGTTTGGTAGATTTGTATGACCGGATTGTTGAACTTGATGTATCATTCCGACCTTGCCGTGAAGGAGCCCTGAAAGGAAGATTTGCGGAGTCTGTAAAAGACGAAAGCTTAAGACGTGAGCTTCGTCGATTGAATGTTGAATTTTCAGATTTGAAATTCTTTGAGCTACGCGATCGAGCAGTTCGCTGGCTAGGGGCGTCCGCCAAGGCACAAGTGGCTGCAGCCCAAGAGACCATGACTGAATACGGTAAAGAGTCGTACATCAAACGTCAAGAAGATATAATTTCCAGGCAACAAAAGCAAATAGATCAAGGTCGGAATGATACACCAACAGTAGAGAAGAAGACTACAGAAGGAAATTCTTTCACATATCACAGGAACCAGCGTAAAGAGCGACGTTGTTGGACGTGTGGTTCATTGGATCATATTCTGAGGGATTGCTTGAAGGAAAGCAAGAAATCTGGAAAAGGTGTTAATCAAGACCATTTAAACTAGAGAAACCTGCGGTGGAGAGCCACACCGTAGGTGACCAGTTAGATGATGGCTCACTCATAAAGAGAGCAATCGGAACCTGTCCGGAGGCTGCTGTTGAGTTACAAGGGGTGGACACGGGTGCACAAGTGTCTACCGTGGCCGAATCCTTTTATAGGAGTAATCTACAAGGCAAGTGTGACTTGGTGGATGTGGGTCGGCTGATACGTATCCCTGCAGCGAACGGCAAGGATATACCGTTTGTAGGCTATCTGGAACTGGACTTCAAGAACTGGAACATGAGTTCAAGAACATGGGTTTTTTGGTGGCAAAGGATCCTGAGGATACCGCTATGAAACAACGGAAAGAACAAGTTCCTGGAGTATTGGGATCAAATGTGTTTCGTGACATGTGCAAAAACTTATCAGGTGAAAGTCTTCCAGATGGCAAGTGGAAGACTATTCTTGCATTGTATGGCGAAACTAGAGCTACAGAGACTGTAAATATTAAGAGTTGTAGAGTCAGAGCAGCTGGGAAGAAACCAGTACTAGTCCCTGCTTGGTCGTTACAAGTAGTTGAAGGAACTGTGAGACCCTCGGGTACAGAAACGTACACTGCTATTGTAGAGGAAATTGGTGTTGCTACTCCGACTCTACAGACTGGTCTTAAACTGGGACCATCACTGGTGATCGTGGACCGATCAGGTCGTGTACCTATACAGGTTGCTAATTTCACAGACGAGGATGTATATATCAGTCCTAGGACACCTATTGGCATACTCCGGCCAGCTCATCCTGAGCCACTGGTTGACATTGTGTTTACAGAAGCAAATGAGGCAATCATCGTTGAGAACTCTAAGAATATTTCTAATAAGGAGGTAGGGCAGAAGTTGTTGTTCAAGATGGATGTTGGTGAAGGCCTTGATGGAGACCAGAGAGATCAGCTGAAGAATCTTCTCGCCGAATATGCGGATGTTTTTAGTGTTGCTGAGGACGATATAGGCTTTTGTGATGCTGTGGAGCACAGAATTATCACCGAGGATGATGTACCAGTTAGGGCACCCCATCGTCGAGTACCACCTCATCAATGGAACCAGGTTCGGGACTATCTCCGTTCAGCACTGAATACAGGTGTTATTAGAGAGTCCTCTAGCCCTTACTGTTCACCAGTCGTTCTTGTTCGTAAGAAGGACGGAAAGATACGTCTGTGCTGTGATTATCGCTCCTTGAATGCTAAAACTAAGAAGGACTCTTACCCGTTACCACGTATTGAGGAAACATTTGATGTTCTTTCTGGAGCCAACTATTTCTGTAGTTTAGACTTGGCACATGGGTTTAATCAAGTTCCCGTCCGAGAGCAGGACATAGAGAAAACAGCCTTCCGTGTAGGAACTGGGGGACTGTACGAATATACAAGAATGCCATTTGGATTGACTGGGGCCCCGAGTACATTTATGAGGCTCATGGACAAGATCTTTGGCGACCAAAATTTCCAAACCCTTCTAATATACCTCGACGACATCCTAATGTTTGGTAGGACATTCCAGGAGACCCTCAATCGCCTTGAGATGGTATTGGAGAGGCTTCGGAAATTCAACTTGAAGGTCAAGCCATCTAAATGTCAGCTCTTCAAACAAAAGTTGCGCTATCTTGGACATATGGTTTCCCAGGATGGAATACGTCCCGATCCAGAGAAGACGGCAGCAATAAGAGACTGGTCCCAGCCACGCACAGAAACAGAGCTTCGTGGGTTCCTGGGAATAGCCGGATATTATAGGAGATTTGTGAAGGGATTTGCCAAGATCGCGGCACCACTACACGCTCTGCTGCATGGGCCTGGAAAGACCAACAAGAAGTCCAGAAAAAAGGTTCCATGGGGTATAGGTGCTTGGGATCCCTCCTGTGATGCATCCATGGCTGAGCTCAAAGTGAAACTGACTGAAGCGCCGGTGTTGGGCTACCCAGACTTTAGCAAACCCTTTGTCCTAGAAGTTGATGCAAGTCACCTGGGCTTAGGAGCTGTCCTTTCGCAAGAGCAAACTTGTGGATCTGTTGTGCTGAGTTATGCGAGTAGAGCACTGCGACGCAATGAGAAGAATATGGAACGATACAGCAGTATGAAACTGGAACTATTGGCACTCAAGTGGGCAGTGACTGATAAGTATAGGGACATGTTGATTGGAGCAAAGTGTACGGTATACACAGACAACGATCCACTGACTTACATAAGAACGACAGCAAAACTTGGTGCAACTGAGATGAGATGGGTTGGCCAACTGGCACAGTTTGATCTCGATATCAAGCACCGATCTGGGAAGACCAATAAAAATGCGGACTCCCTGAGCCGGAAGATTGAACATACTCCTGAAGTTCAACGACTTGAAGAAGTCTCCGTACAGAGTGGACACAGCTATGTATCTTCCACACCTCTTCCGAGAGACCTCACAGAAACAATTGGGAAAGTGATCAGCCAGGTTTGGATGGAAGAAGTCAACGTTCCACAACAACGACATGGGCCTGAGCCAGTGTTGTCGTCTGATATTCCGCGTCTTTCGCGATCGGAGCTTAGTAACCTTCAGAAAACAGATCCAGACGTTGGCCGTCTTCATGTCTTTTGGGAACAAAAGAGACTACCAACATACAGATTGCTAGGTGGTGAGAGTAAACGTGTGAAGAAGCCCGTCAAGTCTTGGGACCGTCTTGTCAAGGTTGATGGTGTCCTGTATAGGAGGATACAGAAGAATGGCAATGAGGTTCGACAAGTTCTTCTACCAGAGACTCTGAAATCGAAAGTGTTGGCTGCGGTCCATGATGAAATGGGACATCAAGGATATGACCGGACTCTGTCTCTACTCACAGCTAGATGTTACTGGCCCTTCATGGCTAAAGAAGTGGCCACCTATTGTACTGAATGCAGTAGGTGCATGCTGGGTAAGAAGGGCAGGAACGTCAAAACATCAATAGGATCCCTCATCGCAGAGAGACCTTTGGAGATCTTAGCTATGGATTTTACGGTGCTCGAGAAAGGCTAGAACAACCTAGAGAACGTGCTGGTATTAACTGACGTGTACACTAAGTTCACACAAGCGGTTGCCACAAGGGATCAATCTGCAAAGACAGTGGCACGTGTTCTAGTCCAAGAATGGTTTGTGCGGTATGGTGTTCCATCTCCCATAACATACAACAAATTATTTGACACCTTAATCAAGCCAATCCTCCTATACAACTGCGAGATATGGGGATCAGAATATCTCTGCAAACTTAAACATGATGACCAACATTACTTTGATTTAATTGACCGGGAAAACTTCGAAAAAATACATACCAAATTTTGCAAGCTAAACTTGAAAGTAAATAAACACAGCATAAATGTGGCTAGCAAAAAAGAACTAGGACGACACTCCTTAGCAATCGATCTGAACACATCAATTATTAAGTATTGGCAGCGACTAGAATCTATATCTGACAACCCCCTTCTTTCGGATGCCTACATGTGTTCCCAGTCCCTCTCTATCCAAAGCGACTCTTGGTATAGCTATATTCCAGCCCTATCCAAACACTACAATCTCAATCTCGATAATACTACAGCCAGTGACACCAGTACATCTACACACGCCAAAACAAAAATGCTACATGTATACAACTCGTACACAATCCAAAAAATCAACTCCTTCGAAAATCTGCATTTTTACAAACAACTCCCAACTAACCAGGATTTACCAGCGTTTCAATCAACAGTTCATAACCAAAACTGCAGGCAAGCGATCACAAAATTGAGAATCAGTGCCCATAATCTAGCCATAGAGAGGGGTAGAACAAAATCTATAGATCGCTCAGAAAGACTATGTCAGTTGTGCACCTTGAAAACAGTAGAAAACGAACAGCATTTTCTGTGCTCATGCCCAGCACTGTTCACCGCTCAAGAAATCTTTTTCAGTAATCTATCGGCGAAAAATCCAGCATTTTCACTCATGAGTTGCCTAGAAAAAACCTTATATATTCTCTCTTGTCCAGTAAATATATCAGTACTTGTAGGAAAATACATCCACCGCATGCTGGATAAAGATCCAAGCTGATGTCCAGATCCCTTGCCAAATAATTGCACACAGTATTAGTGATACTGCTCGTTCCCATTCAATTATCCTCTGCTTGTTTAATCGATCCTACAGTTATATTTAGATAGATTGTCTTTATGTTTGTTATTTTTGTTCACATTGGTTATTTGTCTTGTATATTCATTTGGGAGTTATCTCCCCTTGATCGTTGTACTCCTACATTGGTCGCAATCAAATCGTATCGTATCGTACCTAGTGCTTCATAAGGTGCTTCTATTATGAAGTTTTATCTCTCATTTGTTTGTTGTCATATACTATGCATTATATATGCATATGTTATGCATTATTCTATTATTGTGTGTTTTGATTTAAAAGTTTGTACCCTGCCCCATTGTGAGCGTATATTCAGATTCAGATTTCTTTATTTGTACATATACGCCCACGTGGGGCCGGGTACAACAACAAATTAATAAGTAACTGACCTAAATACATTCAAATAGATTACTAAGGCTATAACTCTCAGTTATATTATATTACAAAGACTGTTCAAGGGACAGGAGTCTTGCTTGAATGTAATACACGTTTCTTTTCAAAGCAGCAATAAACGAAGCATCCCACGACAGGAGCAATATCAGAAGGGGGGTCCAGGAGAAGCTCGAACAGGTTAAATCTATCATACTGCTGTTGAGATATAATATTGACGATACCCTGCCTGAGCGCATGGTAGAAATATATGTACAATAAAATTGAATTGAATATACATCTGTATGTTTGCCATAGTTCAAGTTCGGTTCGTAATTTCCCCCTTTGAGAGAGGCACCTCTGACGGAGTACATATTAATATACAATCAATTAGGAACCACTCATATTTATGTCTTGAACATGTAGCTGTACAATAAACATTGATTTGATATGATTTGATATCTGACCCATTTGAAGGCACTTCAGTCACAATTTTAAGGGCCGAAATGGTCTTCCCCCACCCAAACACACACCTTTCTCTCATGTGGGCGCCTGTGTTGGAAGCGGACGCTTTAGAGCAGACAGTCGGGTTCGGCGTGAACGTTCGCCACGTGTTTTTGTTTACAGGGGGCGCTGTGATCGAAGAGTCCAAGGGGAAAAATAGCAGACGCTATGTTGACACACTGAGTCAAGCTCTACCAGGCATCCATTACGTTCTGCTTCGCGCCTCTCCATGTAGCAAGTTGTTTTTTTTCTCAAGTAAAAGGCATGCTACCGTTATATCATCTTGGCCTTTTCAAAAAGTCGGAGAACCACAATTAAAAAAAATGAACTTTCAGTTTTCGTTTATGTTTGACTTTTGCCAAAGTGAAATCTCAAACACCAAATAAGTAGCACTTGACACTTCTATATTTCAATTCCCAAAATTACTGAAAATGAAAATCAAAAGTAAAAGTATCTTTATTTAAAAAAAAAAAATAGACCGCATGATTATATGCCTTGTCTAGAATCGTTCTATCTTCGTTTTACCAGAAGTCCAGTTTTATGGACTTCTGGTTTTACCTATAGTAAAATATCATTGGATTAAACTTGTTGACTGCATCATGGGAGCATATAGAATTTACTCCATGATGGGAGTACATGAACTGCCTAAAGAAATTTCCCCTTTAACATTGATAGATGGTTCACATATTATTGCCTGTTCACAACACAGCGGGATTCTGTGGAAAGGCTGTTCAGTGTTCGCCCACCCATGCCACGTGCCAGCGCAGTAAAGATAAAACTTGGAGAGCTTCGGGTGACATCATTTGTTTTGGGGTAATACATATTGCAGCTCATTAGCATATTTCACTAGGATATATATATCCACAACTTTCTCATTTCAGGATTTATATATCAGAACTTTGGCGATGACAAGATATGTATATCTCCAACAACACAATTTGAAATATTTATATATCAGCAAGATACGTTACGTCGGATATATAAATATGTGATCGTTGATCGAGGATATATATATATAGATATTGAAGAAATTTATATCCAAAAAATAACGTAACTAGAGATATATATATCTAGCAATCTAAAATAGGTATTTATAAATCTTTCACCCATTATTTTCGCTGATATTTGATTTAAATTTTCCTAAAACTAGGGTTTATTTCACCTTCATGTTTAACGGATTTATATACCTGGCTGATAAATACCAGATATTTATAAATAAATAGATTAAATCAGAAAGTGACAAACAGCGCCTCCTAGAGAGAGGGCCTTACAGAATAGCAGCATGGACTGCATTCATGCTGGGATCATGCTGTGTTCCAGTGTACACTGGAATCATGCTGGGATTCCTTGCTGAAGTCATACTGGGACCTCTTTGACAAAACATTAATAAACCATGCTGCATCCCAGCATGTACTGCGACCATACTGGAAATCATGCATGCTGTAGTCATGCGGGATTGACTCTAACTTTACCATGCTGCAACCATGCTGGAAATTCATGCTGGAGTTCTACTGGATTCACTTAGACACAATTTGATCATAGTACTGCATCCCAGCATATGTAACCATGGCAGAGAAGACCTGTCTTAGATCATACACTAATAGGATTTTGTTCTACTTCTTCTTGTTTTGCATTGGTATATTCAGCATTTTTGCTAAACTACAGTTGGTTTACATGATTGTGAAATCTACATGTAGGTTCAGAATACAAGCTCTCTTTTCTCGAGAGTCACATTTCTGTGTATCATGATATATAAGAACAATGTTCAAAACCATTATCATGATCTTTTGGAGTTTGCTGTTTTTTTCTATATATTGATCCATAAAACCATAAAATAACATGTCACTGGCATGATATTCACTCCCAGCCCAGTAAATAGACTTGCGCATGCATACATTCATCACTTCTGCTTGAGAATGAATTATCCAGTCATGGTATTCGATCATGTTTACAGAACAACTTCCACTTCCTTTCTATTATTGATCTAGTTCTGGGTTTACTATCAGAAGTATATGGAGAATTTTCATTTTTGTAGGATATGCCAATGAAGTTGGTGAGGCATTTCGTGCACAAGTGCCTGTAGCTGTTGTCCGTCTCAGTTATTTAGTCGCTAGTTCCTATGTTGTCGCAGATGCAACACATAAAGGACAAGAAGCCAAAGAGGTTTGTAGATACATTTTGTTTTGATATCATCCTCAATCATTGCAAATAAGTAGCAGGTTAATGAGATTATATGAACAATTACATGAAATGGCTTCAAAATTTGTTATTAACCCTACCTGGCCTGGGGGGGGGGGAAGTGCCCCCCCTAGTGAACTTTTCTCTGTTGCCCCGAAACGACAAAACCGAAGAGGCTGAAACTTGGTGACTTTTAAGCTTATCTTATTGGGGTCATTTTGAGTCTATTTTCATATACCCCCGGGTAGAGGATCATGGGTAAATTCAAAATGGCGGCCATGTGGTATCCGCGAAAGTCGTGTTTTTCCTCTTTTCGGTCCATTTCTTCACATTTTCCTTGCCTAAAAGGCCTTGAAAGTATATTATTTATGCAAAACTAATTATTCTCTATTTTATGAAAAATGAAAAAAATGGCTTCCGAGAAGATGACCTCACTGTGACGTCATCATGGCGGCCATCTTGGATTTTTTTACATTTTCCGGTAGAGCTCGAACCCAAGATACTGTGTGGTAAGTTTCAGCGCTCTAGCCTTAGTGGTAGAGAAAATATATAGGGGGGGCACTTTCCGCCCCCCCCCAGGCTGCGACACACCCCAAATCGCCCAGGCCAGATAGGGTTAAGAAGCTGATATATGTTTGTTTTGCCTTTGGTAATCATAGTTTTGCAAGTAAAGTGAATTTGTAATTATTTGAATAATTTGAAGTTCCCAGAAAGTTTATCGTATGGATTATAATTTGCTGTACGACCTATACATGTATATTGTTGATAGCAAATATAGATGTGTGGTTAACTTACTGGTTCATGGTTGATAGCACATCTATAGATCTGTGGTTAATTTACTGGTTCATGGTTGATAGCACATCTATAGATTTTTGGTTAACTTAATGGTCAGGGTTGATAGCACATCTATAGATCTGATTGATACAACATCTATAGCTATGTTGTTAATTTAGTGGTTCATGGTTGATAGCACATGTATAGATCTGTGGTTACTTACTGATTCATTTTCGATAGTTGACCAGCTCATACATGTATATTGTTGATAGCAAATATAGATGTGTGGTTAACTTACTGGTTCATGGTTGATAGCACATCTATAGATCTGTGGTTAATTTACTGGTTCATGGTTGATAGCACATCTATAGATTTTTGGTTAACTTATTGGTTCATGGTTGATAGCACATATAGATGTGTGGTTAAATTACTGGTTCATGGTTGATAGCACATCTATAGATTTGTGGTTAACTTAATGGTTCATGGTGGGTAGCACATCTAGACCTGTGGTTAACTTTATAATAATGATTCGTGGTTGATAGCACATCTAGAGATCTCTGGTTAACTTTCTGGTTCATGGTTGATAGCACCTCTATAAATCTGTGGTTAATATACTGGATCATGGTTGACATTACATGTACATGTATAGATCTGTGATTAATTTATAGTTCACTGTTGATAGCACTACTGGTTCATGGTTGATAGCACATTTATAGATCTGTGGTTAACATAATGGTTCATCATTGATAGCATATTTATAGATCTGTGTGACTAACTTACTGGTTATGTAGTTGATAGCACATCTATAGATCTGTGGTTAACTTACTGGTTATGTGGTTGATTAGCACATCTATAGATCTGTGATTAACTTACTGGTTCATGGTTGATAGCACATCTATAGATCTGTGGTTAACTTAATGGTTCATGGTTGATAGCACATCTATAGATCTGTGGTTAACTTACTGGTTATGTGGTTGATAGCACATCTATAGATCTGTGGTTAACTTACTTTTTATGTGGTTGATAGCACATCTATAGATCTGTGGTAAACTTACTGGTTCGTGGTTGATAGCACATCTATAGATCTGTGGTTAACTTACTGGTGCATGGTTGATAGCACATCTATAGATCTGTGGTAAACTTACTGGTTATGTGGTTGACAACACATCTATAGATCTGTGGTTAACTTACTGGTTCATGGTTGATAGCACATCTATAGATCTGTGGTTAACTTACTGGTTATGTGGTTGATAGCACACCTACAGATCTGTGGTTAACTTACTGGTTCATGGTTGATAGCACATCTATAGATCTGTGATTAACTTACTGGTTCATGGTTGATAGCACATCTATAGATCTGTGGTTAACTTACTGGTTCATGGTTGATAGCACATCTATAGATCTGTGGTTAACTTACTGGTTATGTGGTTGATAGCACATCTATAGATCTGGTTAACTTACTGGTTCATGGTTGATAGCACATCTATAGATCTGTGGTAAACTTACTGGTTATGTGGTTGATAGCACATCTATAGATCTGTGGTAAACTTACTGGTTATGTGGTTGATAGCACATTGATAGATCTGTGGTTAACTTACTGGTTCATGGTTGGTAGCATATTTATAGATCTGTGTGACTAACTTACTGGTTATGTGGTTGATAGCACATCTATAGATCTGTGATTAACTTACTGGTTATGTGGTTGATAGCACATCTATAGATCTGTGGTTAACTTACTGGTTCATGGTTGATAGCACATCTATAGATCTGTGGTTAACTTACTTTTTATGTGGTTGATAGCACATCTATAGATCTGTGGTTAACTTACTTTTTATGTGGTTGATAGCACATCTATAGATCTGTGGTAAACTTACTGGTTCATGGTTGATAGCACATCTATAGATCTGTGGTTAACTTACTGGTTATGTGGTTGATAGCACATCTATAGATCTGTGGTTAACTTACTGGTTATGTGGTTGATAGCACATCTATAGATCTGTGGTTAACTTACTGGTTCATGGTTGATAGCACATCTATAGATCTGTGGTAAACTTACTGGTTATGTGGTTGATAGCACATTGATAGATCTGTGGTTAACTTACTGGTTCATGGGTGATAGCATATTTATAGATCTGTGTGACTAACTTACTGGTTATGTGGTTGATAGCACATCTATAGATCTGTGATTAACTTACTGGTTATGTGGTTGATAGCACATCTATAGATCTGTGGTTAACTTACTGGTTATGTGGTTGATAGCACATCTATAGATCTGTGGTTAACTTACTGGTTCATGGTTGATAGCACATCTATAGATCTGTGGTTAATTTACTGGTTCATGGTTGATAGCACATCTATAGATTTTTGGTTAACTTATTGGTTCATGGTTGATAGCACATATAGATGTGTGGTTAAATTACTGGTTCATGGTTGATAGCACATCTATAGATTTGTGGTTAACTTAATGGTTCATGGTGGGTAGCACATCTAGACCATTTATAATAATGATTCGTGGTTGATAGCACATCTAGAGATCTCTGGTTAACTTTCTGGTTCATGGTTGATAGCACCTCTATAAATCTGTGGTTAATATACTGGATCATGGTTGACATTACATGTACATTTTTCAAAAGTGGAAGGCACAGGCACAGGGATTTTCCAAATCTCTTATCTTAAAAATGTTCCTAGAGACAAGTTTCGTATAGAGTTCAAATAGGGCCGCTATAAATTAGCTTATGCCATGTAGAATTTCACGTGATAATGATCACGCTGTAGGATGAAGTTTACTCCTTACCAATAAATCGCGTAAGCTCTGATTTTTTGAGTACGCTATGATAGGTCTCAGATTAAATGGTAAGCGGAGTTTTGTTTGGAGTGTTTCATATTCCTCCTTCAGTATACGGGCCGCTTCAACATTCCTACGGCTATATTGGAGAACAAAGGGAATAAACTCTTTGCTAGTAACTTTACCTGGGTCTATGTTCATACCAAAGGGTTGCCGTGTTTGAAGTGTTTTGATCCAAAAGGATTCACGGAGTGCGCGGTGATTGTCAGTTTCTTCCTGTGTTGGAAATGTAGGAATTCTTTCTATTGGCATAATTTGAAAATGGTGCTGAAATGAATGTTCCGGTAGATTAAAATGCTCATTGACCGGGCCTTCGTTGTCTAGACTGATGTCTGATTTATGTCTGTTGGCACGATATCGAAGTTTATTCTTAGTTTCGCCCACATACTGTTTCAGGCATTTTCGGCACGTAATTAAATAAATTACATTCTCCGTGTCACAGTTTAGTTGATCCTTAAGCTTGTATTCATTTTTGGTCTGTTCGCTTCTGAAAGTTGATTGAGTAGCAAGTACTTCGTCCAGTTTACACTGAGGTTTTAGACATTTGGAGGTCTTACCATTACCATGATTAGGGCGTTTATGTTTTATCCTCACAGGTTCTGACTCACGAACGTCATTTATCTGGCAGGTTGTGATTTGGCGGAGTGTTTCAGATTTAATATGCCGTAAAAACCGGGCGGAATAGCCTCTAGGTTTCAATGCTCGAAACAGGATCGCACATGAGTGGTGAAAATACTGTATATCGCTCGAATTTCTATGGAATCGAATGATTTGAGATTTGATTATGCCCTTAAATATATGGGTCGGGTGAAAAGATTTGGCATGTAGGAGTTCGTGGGTATCAGTTGGTTTAAAAAATACCTTGTAATCTAAATATCCAGTGTTCTGAAACCCAGGTCCCTTAAAAACTGTTAGGTCCAAAAAATCCACAGAAGAGTCATGAATAACTACTTCTAGTTTGATATTTGGGTCATGGTTATTTAGAGTTTCGAAAAATACTCCGAAATCTTCCTTGGAATGGTCATAAAGTACAAAAATGTCATCTAAATATCTGAGGTATAAGAGAGGCTGTTTATCTAATTTTCTCAAAGCCTGCTCTTCCCAGTGAGCTACATAGATAGTGGCAAAATTTGGACTGAACCTTTTACCCATTGCACAACCGCTAATTTGCTGATAGAACTCTCCATTGAAGTCAAAGTCATTACCTTTTAGACTAATTTCTAATAATTCCAAAAGTTCTGTGTCTGGGCGATTGGGATCAGGAAATCTTTGAAAAGCATCTCTAACAGCTTGAATACCTTTATCAATGTCAATATTAGTGTACATGGATTCAATATCCATAGTGACAAGTAAGGTGTTGGGAGGAGCTTGGATGCTGGAAAGTTTTGACAGGAAATCTTCAGTGTTTTTCAAATAACTACTATATCGGTTAGCGATAGGCTTCAAGTAGTAGTCAATGTATTCCGAAATGTGGTAAGAATTTGACCCACAGTCTGAAACAATAGGGCGCCCAGGGGGTGTAAGGTTATCTATCCACTTATCTATAGGTTTATGAATTTTTGGTAAGATATAGAACTGTCTCGATCTTGCGTCTCTTTTGGGTGCTAAGTATTCAAACTGTTTGTTCGAAATGATTTGCCTCCTATTTAGATCTGCCACAATGTTGAGCAGCCTTGGATGATCTTGGGGCCATATTTCTCCATCCAGTTTTTTGTAATGTTTAGGGTTGCCAAGTAACCTTTGGGCTTCTTTGACATAGTTTTCCCTTGACATTATAACTGTAGCTGAGCCCTTATCTGCAGGTTTTAACACGATTCTGTGGTTTTTGCGTAGTTTTGTTAAAGATTGGCGTTCATTGAAGGATAAGTTTGGAATATTTCCGAATCGCCCATTTGAAATTAGGTCATTAATTCGTTCCTCAAGGACCTTAACAGTTTTTGGAATTTCTGAGTCAACACTTGGTGGTACATACCCAGATTTCTCTGTGAAGGGTTGTCTTTCTCCAGCTGAAAATCTGAAGCGGTCTGCTAGACTCACCCGACGATTGAATTCATTAGTGATCTTAGATGTTTGCATCATCTTCTCTATATGTTGATCTATGCGGTCCTCAGGTGTAGGTTTTGATCTAGGTGTCGGGACAAAGGAAAGGCCTCGACTGAGAAGAGAGATGTCAGATTGTGTTAATTCAAGGTCACCAGTCAGATTTACTATACTAGTACCTAGACCAAGAGTAGGGTGGCACGTGCCCTGTCCCAAATTTAGTTTAAACCTATAGTATTGAGCCAGTGTGAATACAGGCAATTTGCCGTATCTTCAGTCCAGTGAATGTTGTCCCTACCAACCTTGAATTTGCCAGGATCGATTCTATGGATAATTTTGAGTTGTCTTTTTGAAGAGGCAAATTCATTTATCTGATTTATGCAAAAGCATTCACTGGCTGGAAGTGTATCCGAAACTTGGAGCTGTATAAAATACAATTTTGACTTGGGAAATTTACGTCTCAAAGAGCTCAACATATTGCTCATATTACTTCTGGCTTTTGAAGGCTCTTCTGCTTTATTATTTACACCAATATTCAAGAGAATTTTGTCGGGTTGGGAAGGCCCGTTGTAGCGGTCCAAAATCTGTGTAAAATGTTGAAACTTAGCGCCAGGATAGCACTCTACTTGCACATCAGGATGGGGGTCCGAATTGATACGTGAAAGATTTGATGAGCCGAAAAGCAGAACCTTTTTGGTAACTGCCGGGAGGCGCCATTCCCTTTTGTTTTGAGTTTCGTGCCTAAATTGCCAGAATTTCGGGTTCGAATTTTGACGATATGATGAACGCATATCGTTTGATGGAGGAGACCTTGCAGCGTCAGCATAGGTATTAGTGGAAGTAGAAGGAGCAGTGTTGGTAGGTCTAGGAGTGGTACGTGGGGATAGAAGAGTAGGGCGAGAAGATACAGTAGATGAAGAATGGTTAGGTGGGGGTCGGCGAACAGGAGGGTTGGTAGCATGGGTATTGGAAGTACCAGCCTCCCTGGGCGGGGGGGCTGGCGTTTCCAAATTTCCACGCGAAGTAGAGGGCAGAGGAGATTGTGACCGTGCTCGAGTATTTTGCCGAGATATCGGAGGAGTGGTAGCAGGCTGGTTACTACCCGAACGATTCTCCGATATCATAGGGGGATTCAGATTCGAAACAAATTTCCGAAAGGATGAAATAGTGCTGTCTGTCAATTTTGATTTGTAGTTTTCGTTTCCCCATTTTAAGGCATTAGAAAATGCACGGTCGAAGTCCAGGGTTTTTGAAGATTTGGCCGAAATAACCTGTGACTTCAATTTTGTTAAGCAATTTTTGTAATGTCCAACCAGCTCCATAAGACTTTTCTTTGCCCAATTTTGATTGATCAGTCCAATGTTAAAGTCAAAGTCAAGAGTTCGTTGAGCTGGCTTAAAGAAATTGTTCATATCCTCAACTCTACGTCTCAAAGAATTTGGAAGAGAGTCGTTTGCCAAATGCTCCTCTATGATGCCAATATGATGCAGGCACTGAAGTACCTGATACAGCGCTTTAACAAGACCAGAGAAAACCGAAAAAGTCTGGTTGGAAGCGTTTTTGGGGGCCGAACGTTGGGACGGAGGTTGACGAAAATTCCGTCTTTTGTTTGTAGAGCCGTATTTCCTGGCCATAATTTTGTTCTAATATAATTTTTGTCAATAAATGGTTTATAAAATTTCGAAAAAATGAGGTATGAACTTGTAATTTTGATGAAAAGCTTTTTGGGAAACTGAAAGGGAAGAAAGAATTAGGACAAATAGCAATTCAGTTAAATTTTGGTATAGAGAATAATTATGTACTGGATATCAGAAGTAATATAGGAAAAAATGGAAAAGCTAGTTAAATTATGCTGCACGTTAACTTTGATAGATATAAACTTTATAATACATGTAAATATAAAATATGTTATGATAATACAAATTTCTATAAGACAATTACTGGAAGAAAAATTTATATAATAAAAATAATAGATAGATCAACAAATTACGTACAAATAAAATCAAATGAAACTGAAACAAAGATTGATTAGTAATACATGTATGATGCAAACGAAAAAAAATTGGAAATGGCCAAATGTTACACCGTCTGTGGCTATTGTGGTGGTAAGTAATTTGACCGTAAACACACCTACAGCCTCTCGGAGCTTTGCCTGATTCACGATATTAGGATCGTAAAACTGGAACATTGTATCGGCATATTATCTTATGTTGTATATATTCCTGGAATCTCGCTGTCTACTTGGTAATAAAGCTGTATGTAAAACCGCCAAACACCTTTTAGGTGTGTATTCTGGTTCATCCCATATTTCTGGAATCTAATCGTCTCTTAGTACTAAATCAGTATCTAACACCAAACTCCTTTTAGGAGTGTACGTGGTTAACATAACCGTTGCTGGAGACAGATCAACCCGACACCATGCAGACAGACGAACACTATAGCGTGTGGCGAAAGATGTGATTTCATAATACGTGATTTCAGTAATTCTGCATTCAGTGTTTCGAACCTCTTTATATCATTGTGATATCCGCGGGTTCTCATCAGGGGGTGCGGTTTAGTATAATGGTAGACTAATTCTTTGCACATACATATTTGCAGGAACCTTTTCCTTGAATATCGGAATTTAAACTGGGATGTACCAGTACTAATTTTTTGGAGGGCGTGCACCGGTTAGGTGTCTAATTCGATATTTTAATGTGACCTCATCTGCATATTATCAGAGCCTGCATCAAGTCATGGTAGGTGGGCATACACCGTGAAGGTGTCTCGTTTGGTACCGTATAATAAAGTGCATATTAATAGAGCCTGCACCAATTTATGGTAGGTGGGCACGCACGGTATAGGTGTCTCATTCGATATATTAAAAGTTTAATGCATCTGCATAATATCAGAGCCTGCACCAATTTATGGTAGGTGGGCATGCACCGTCTAGGTGATTTCGTTCAGTATTCACTTTATAGGTGAACAGAACCATTCAACGCCGGACAGGTCTTCTCGTTCAGTATTCACTTTATAGGTGAAGGAACTGATCAACGCACCGTTTAGGTGTGGGAAATCAACATACGCTTTATAGGCGATGAGATTTGTTTCTTTCCTTTGTCCGACGTTATGACTGTCCGCTATGCTGGTTTCGGAATACTCTCAGCTAGCCAGCCCGGCATTGTCTTATATAAGGATAGCTGCTGGGCGCGCGGACCTTGGCGAAAGCACTAGAGAGAGAATCGTAAAATCCGTCCGTCATTTGCAGATTTGTGTTTCTTTTCCTAATGAAAAGTTGAAAAGCTGGCAGTAAAGCTCACTGTGCGTCGTAATAAATAGGCAAAATACGTACAAGTAAGTTTACTCTATACGTATACAGCAATTATGACTGGAATGTTCCAACTTCTTGGTCTACATGCTTGGTATACAGTAAATTTTCAAACAAATTCATATGGCATTGATATGACGTCACAGTTTCCATAGCAAATTTGGAGTCCAATGGAAATCACTCGATATCTGTACTTCTTTCAATACAATTTCGCCATTTTCGCTGCATTTCTGGGTTTCTAGTGTCGAGCGCCTGCATGGTTGAGTAGCTGATCTGTCTCCATTTATCAGAATATAGAACGAGCCAAATGCTCATATCATTTGGCTTGTTGGGATAACATCCCACGAACGATAATGAAATTCCCATGATGGGCAGCGTTTTCCTCTGTATATCTGTAAATCCAATTCTTCGCTGGTCTACATTTCAATAGCCATAGGTCCAACCATATAATCTCTCATCATTCTATTGAAGAACATAGATTTTGTAGCTGAAATATCACAGGTATTCAGATAAATATATAATACGGCTCTTTTCATCACGAATCCGCTGGTTCGTTTAAGTGTGGGAAATCAACATACGCTTTATAGGCGATGAGATTTGTCTCTTTCCTTCGTCCGACGTTATAACTGTCAGCTATGCTGGTTTTGGAATACTCTGAAATATCACTGGTATTCAGATAAATTTATAGTACTGCACGGATCCTCTGATTCTCGGTTCTTAGGCGGTAAAGAAAGCAAATATCATTCATATGATGCAGCGGCATATACTTTAGGACGCGATTTCCGATTTCCTCCCTCTGCTTGTTCCGTATTGATTGGAAGTATCCATTACTTTGATGTAGGTTTATACAGGGCACGATAACATATACCAACCGCAGCTGTGTTGAGCGCATTTCCTCTCGATAATATCATGCGTATCT